>CAIGRB010030978.1:27516-39463 GCA_903798255.1 Fraxinus quadrangulata | reverse complement strand
GTACAATCTATTTATATCACTCATATATATATATATATATATATATATAGGAATAAACCATATCACAGAAAAAAAAATTCACAGATTTTTTACACTCACTCACAAGTGTGGGGCCCACCAGAAATAAAAAATGAAAAAATAAAAATAAAAATAAAAAACGCACTCTCTTTTGCATTAGTGAGTATATGTGAAACCAACCCACCCCACCCCCTACATAAGTGTAGCATTGTTCATATAAATTTGTTTCAAACGTTAGGCTTACTTGTAAATTGTAATTGAACTTTCAAACTATCTTTTTTTGGACAAAAATGAGGGGTACTGATGTCGGAAATCAGGTGTGGCGTAGCAGTAGCAAGCTTGTAATCTTTGTCATAAATAGCAAAGATTGTGTTCTAGATGATCTTCACAAAATGTACGAATTTCCTTCTTTCAGCACTTCCATCTTAATTTGTACTACAATCTACGTTTCTTAATTTGGTTAAGTTTTGGATCAGAGCACTGCAACTTTTCACTTCATGATATATATTGTTCCATCAAACTGGAATCCTGAAACATAACGTGATAAGCCAAACAATGGTTTAAATATTAACAAGGTCTTTCGTAACTCATCACCTACCTAGATGATAATTAGAAGACATTAAATAATGTATTCATTTATATACAAAGTCAAATAATTTATGTAATTCAATAAATCAAGTGCAGCCAACTAGACTAATATTCTATAGACTTGGTGCTAGATAGCATTTTTCGGTAAGAATTAAACTAGCCGTTCATCCATTTTGTAAGACTAGTTTGGCATTCCACGATGCGGTAAAATCGAGATCATTGATTGTTTTAAGTATTGTTGAAATCAATAACAAAATTATGTGTCGCATCATAAAATGTAAATAAAGTTGTCAACCAAAGATGTAAGTGCAGTAAAACTATTTAAATAAAGAAATTGTTCTTCCCATCAATTAATTTAATTAATAATATGACCATCTACTTTTATTAATTTTATGGTCTAAATTTATTAGAAGAATTAATAGAACCTGTTTTGAGTGTGTATAGAAATGTTAATAAATTTAAACAATTAGTGTTGACCTCGTTTTTCGTAAGAGTGACGTGAACAACATATGTCGGGCTCACTCGCGTCCACGCAGACAAATTTTAACATGTTTCGATCGGAGACTTGGGCAGAGAATGTTACTATATGTAGATGTGGGAGATGTTCTATGACACAAGATAAAAATGTTCAGATACCGACGATATGTTTAAAGGCAAAAGTGATCCTAAGGATGCGTGAGTTAAGTGACTGCAGTAGGTGCACACAAAAAAAATTGATTATTTGTGTAGTACAAATATATTTAAAATATTATTAATTTTAAAATTTAAAACTTTAACTATTATGTTAAATTAAATGACACATTATTTATGAAAAAGAGTTAAAAGATAAACAAATGATGAGTTTTATTTAACATTATTGTATTTCTTATTCCTAATTACATATCATATGAAGACATTTTTATTAAAATAAGGGAAATGATTCAAATGGTTTAAGCTCCTTCATAGCTAATTTTCGTATATTGTGCTTAACTATTTTCATTTATAAATTATTTATCTATTAATTGTAGGTATTTGACTTCATATAATATGTAATTGCATAAGATACAAAAGTTAAGAATAATGTAATTGACTAATTATAATTTTCTTTAATAATTTCATGTTTTAAATAATGTCAAGGAAAAGTTAAGAATAATGTAATTGACTAATTATAATTTTCTTGAATTTAATCTTCTTACATAGTATATTGTTTTAAATAATGTAAGGGAAAAAAGGAAAACGTATAAGCCGTAGAAAGAAACATTTTGATAAAAATACGCACAATCACTTGAAAATTATTTCATAACCAATTATTTCCTTTATATAGTAGATTAAGCAATTGGATTACTTGAATGAAGGTTAAATCAATTCAATTCATATGAAAAAAAAATTTGGATTTCTATTTTCTCCTGATAAGTTAAACGTATTGAATGATACGAATTTGAAAGTATGTTGTGATCATCTTGACTTTTTTTAAAACATGTAAATTTTTACAATTTGGATGGCAAAGATTTGTTTCAAAAGTTAAAAATTTTGCAAAGTTTTTAACCAAAAGAAACAAAGTCAACTTTTGATATATTAACTTATTTTGAAAAGATTGGATTGCTTTTCGAATACATTTATTGCTTATAAAGTATTACTGATAATTAATGTTACATTGCATCTGTTGAAGGAAATTTTTCAAAATTGAAGTTATTAAAATCTTACTTACAATCAACTATATTACTAGAACTATTAAATGATATAACTTTGATATCTATTAAATAAGATTTGCTATAACATATTGATTATGAAAGTTTAATTAGTGAGTTTGCTTATAGATATGTGAAAATAAATATTTTTACATGATTTGTTGCATTTCAAATTTTACACGTGAGATTTGATATTTCCGATTTCAATGTTTGCTCATATAGAATTGTGCGAAAAGTTTAGTGGCATGTATGATTCTTTATTGATGACATTGGACTTTGATGAAGTTTAGGTGGTGTTTCTGAACTTTAATTGTATTTTTCTTATTCACGACATTTAAAAAAAAATAGTATTTAAATATCATAATTTTGCGATGATATAATATTATTGAAATTTTTTTTTTTTCAATATATTTTTTTAATTTCATGAAAGAGACATCATTTTTAAATGTTGCACAGGACATTTAAAATTTTAGGACCGGCCATGTTTAAAGGTGATTGCACATTAATAAACAATCACAAACAACTCAACTAAAGTAAGATAATCTAATCTCAAAGCAAACAAGTGTGAAATAAGCGAGAGAAGATCGAGTGTGACTTCAAGTGTAAATAGTTATTAGATTCAAGTGTTACAAGAGTTACTATTTATAGAGTTTTGATCGAAATGATAGAAGTTGGATAAGAACTATGTGGCCTCATCTCCCATGTCAAAGCCTCACATCACTAGCCCTACACATTTCATACATTGACAACGATTCAATCGCCCTACATCCTAGACTGACAATCCTGATATTCATTATTACAAACATTATATCAATCATTCATAGAGATTATCTGCTAATCCTCTAAAAGCCAACAAGGCTTCGGCCAAAGGGAGATTCGAAATGGAAGTCTTCGGCATAGAGAGCTTCGATTTCTTATTTGACTTCTTCACTTCTTTTCGTTGAGGTCTTCATTGACTTTGTTAACTTTGACTCATATCTCCACGTGGAACTATCACGTGATCTTAATCTCGGAGCCTTGGTGGCAAGGCGTAACAATAGTTCCTCAAGTCGAAATATAAATATTTATATTAGAATTTAAATTTCAAAGTAGAACTTTACGACTTGCGTGAAGTACTTATCGAGGGTATTGTCTGTAACTTTAAAATAAAGAAAACATTCGTCTTGTGATCATTGAAATTTTAAATATAGAGCTGAAGTTATTGTTGTCTGAATTTATGTATTGTGAAGCTTTTAATTCTTGGAAAAAGGTTGGGGATGGTCTGCTAAGGTCCTTTTAGCGCCTAAGTGATTAACTGTCTTGTATGTTTTCGAGAAAATACAACTAAAACGTTTTGACTTTTCATACACGCAATTATCGCCACATTTAATGAGTAATGATGGCAGTTACAAGAGTGTTTCTTAGGAGGCAAACACGTGTGCGCACGTGATTCAAATGCTCTGATTTGAATCGTGAAATATGAAACGATGGATGTTATGAATGGATAAGATTGAATCTCAGATAAATGGTTGGATGGTTTAGATCCAAATCCAACAGTTGAGGTTGATGACCTTTGCCGTATAAAAGGCTATGATTTTGTTAAAAACCATTCTTCACTTTGCAAAATGAAATTACCATACACTCTTTTTTGCATTCTTAGAACTTGTTAAGACCTATTTCTAGCCATGTTTAAGAAATTCGGCGATCTTTCCAGTTCGCTCATTGATTTTGTGAGTGTTCCTTTACATTTCGTTTATCTTCAATTTCGCTTGAAATCACGAGTTCTTCAAATTCTGGTGGGGAGAATATATACTTGAGTGTTGTAGCCTCTGAAATGGGTGTGACCATCACAAATACTGTCGACTTGGTCCAGGCCATTGAGGCAGGCCAGAGAGTGCTAACCACAAGGAATGGTTACTTAGATGAACCGGTTGGGAGGCTACCAGGTTCCGTCAAACGTCACCATCACCGACCTCGTAGAAATAAGGGAGAAATATTGGATCCTTCATACAATTGAACTTCTAGTCCAGACATTTGAAGAGAGGGCTTGTTTTCCTAAGAAAGGGGTGCATGGCAATTAGCGAATATCTTCTAAAGGGAGACTTTGTCTGTCCCTCCATCTATTCTTTAGGGCCGTTGTATGGGTTAGCACCTACCTATGTTGTTCCAAACACCTAGGCCCAGATAGTTGGGACTTACTTTCTATGGAAAGAATCTTCCCTTGGTGAGGATATGTCACTCTATGCGTTTCAAACAATTTTCCAACCTAGGATCTTGGAGAAGGGTGATTCCAAGGGTTCGTACTCCTTATGTCCTTGGGGGGCCATTCCACTTTTGTCATAAGCATCCCTTCATCCATCAAGGGGTGGAAGGTGACTTGATTTTGAGTGTAGGGGAAATGACAAACTTGTAAGGTGATAAATTAACAGTTCTCACCCACTACTTAGAAACACGTAAGTGTCTTTTTGATTCATGCATGCACATTAATTTTTTTAATTCTTTTTTATACTGTATTCTGACTCTCTTCATCTCATAGGTTTGGTTGATCGTTTTTGACCTTTTGAGGCTAAGCTGGGTGTAATAGAGGATGTCTACCATCGATATCTACAGTCACGCGAATTTGAGAGTTTTATCTCCACTGACGATTTTACGAAGAGTTCGTTTTGATGGCTCAAAGAGATAAAATTTTAGGCTTCGTTATCATTTTGTAAGGGTATAATAGCCGACGCCATTTTTACTTTGTAGAGAATTTCGAGAGCCCCGAATATGGCTTCTATTCTCACAGCTACCTCTTTAGTCGGGAAGAAATGGTACAAACCCTTTTCTACTACAGCTAATAAGTGTATTTTATATATTTATTCAGGGTTTAAAATAGAGATATTTGATAATTCTTTTGACAAAATATATTCTAAATTGTTGTATTTTATGTTAAATAGGTAAAACTCAATGGTTGAACGAGGAATTGAAAGAAATAAGCGAAAATTGGGATAAATAAAGGGGGCAAGATTCAAAGTTTGGGAGCTAAAATACAAATACTCAAAAGTTGTGACGAAACTCACGATGAAAATTCGAGAATGATAGGAGTCAATTGGATACAATTAAAAGTCAAAAGGAGTAAAAATATGGCCAAAATATTTTCACAAATTAATTTTCAACCGCACAAGGATGTCTTGATTTTTAGTTGGATATTGAGAACCATTTTTGGCTCAGTTAAAGTTTGAATTNATTGCTAGGAGATAATTGGATGAAATTAGAATTCAAAAAGGACTGGAATACGATCAAAATCAATTTTCAATCGCACAAGTTACATTCCAGATTTTTATCCAAAATATTGAAACCCATATTTGGCATGGTAAACGTCTGAATTAGGAAAATTCTATTTCTATCAAAGTTTTATCCATTTGACTTATCTTTCCAACTTACTTTGAATCGCTTCAATCGGATATCGGAAGATAATGTTATGGCCAAAATACTGACTGCTGTGCAGAGACAATACATTCACGCGCGAAGACAACTTTCTTTATTCGATTAGAATTCTTTGGGAAACTAATTTTCGACTCATACATATACATAGCAACGGAATACATATTTGGAGATCTCTCACGTACATCTTATATTCCAATATCCATCAATTATTACATAAAAGAAGGAGAATTTATAGTTTGTGTGAGAGAATTGAATGAGAATTGCAAGAATTCAATCAATTGAAGATTCAAACCTGATTTTTGGACAAAGAATAGAAGACGCAAGTGAAGATTCATCAAGAAACTATTAAATATATTCAAAATTTCAAAAACCATCTTCATCTTCATAATTTATCAAAATTTTGGGTTATATCTTTTCATTTAAATATGATTCTTGTAATTTCGATATGCTAGACTAATTTTATACATTGCTAAAATGAGATGAACCCTTGTTATGACATTTTTAATTTTTAATTAATTATTTTAACTTTAATTTGATTTAATTTGTGGATATTTATCATTGTTTTTATCGTTCTTTTTAATTGATTGATCACCATTGCATTATTAGTGAACTTTATTGTTATCGAGAGAGACAACATGGTTTAAGCACATTATAATAAATATTGTAAGGTTTGATAGAGGATATAGATGTACCTCTATGCTTTATATGGTTTCAATTGGTGTTCTAGTGCTTGTTAATGCATTTATCATATTTGCATTTTTTATCGAGAGATAGAAGAGTCACATGAGGGGAATAAATTCGATCGCTATCAAGTGAGGCTTTCAATTAAATTAAGAACATTGACCAACACGAATAATTTCAAATTGTCACTTTAATTGTTACATAAAAAATGGAATAATAAGAGGGATTCGAAATCTTAGCAATGCATCTCGCATATTTGAAAAATACATTTACTTGCTTTCATTAGTTTAGTTGATAATTTAGAGATTAGTATAAAAAATCAAAAAAAATATTTGCTATTCGATTANGTATAGAAAACTCAAAATCTATTTGCTATTTGATTAAGATTATTATTAATTTGAACTCGATTGAATATTTAGTTCTCGTGAGTTCGACACTCTATTCATCATTATATTACTTATTCACGATCTCGTTCACTTATAGGAAATCAAACGATCAAATTTTTGATGCCGTTGTCGGGGACTATTGTATTTAATTAGTTTTAATTAATTTTAACTATAATTTAAATTTTTATTGCTTATTTATTTTTAATTTGATTACTACTTTAATTAATTTTAGTTTTAACAAAATTTATTTATTTATTGTTCTTTACTTTTCTTTATTTTTCTTTTTATATCGTTTAACTAACCCACTACAGCTTTAATCTATCTTGTGTTGGTAATCTCTCTTTGCACTTTTTAGATATTTATGCATGATTCTGACATTGGTAAAGTAACGAAATCGTTGCAAAAATAAATTTCTACATGGATTATCTAGATATGCTTGAAGGATATCCAAATTGTGAAAATTGTTACGCGGTGCATTGTACTGGAAACGCTTATTCTATTACACTAGCTTACACACGTCGAGAAATGCATTTTCTCCTCTATCAGCGAAGATGGATCAGTGGTAGGCCCCCACCTCGACCCCAAGTCTCTGCTGGAGAGAAGTTGATTGCAGCTAGCTATGTCAACGAGTCGAGTTCGAGCCCAAAAAAATGCTCGGGCCGGCTCAAATTTTTTCGGCCCTAGCCGAGCCAAGCCTGAGCCGGGCCGCTCTATTTTTTTTTCCTTGTACTGCCTGTGCAGGCAATAAAAAAAAGCTGCATGCGCAAGCAGCTTGCCTCATTTTTTATTCTTCTTCACAGGCCAGTCCAAGTTCGAGCCGGTGCCCCAAAATGAGCACCGAGCCCGATCAGGGCCCCGCTTTGGCTTTTTCTGGGATGAGCCTGAGCCGTGCGAACCAGCGAGTTTTTTTGTCATTCCTAATTGCAGCTTCCATTGCTGCTGCCATAGGGGAGTTGAAAAGGCCCTATGCTGTCATCCATTTGAGGCAAAAGCAGGCCAAGATATGCAAAATACGTAAGGTAACCTCGAGCCCTGTAGCTAGACGATGTATCAGAAAAGCGTATGTAAACCCTATCTTAGTCCCAGCAATACGTAAGATATGCACAATATGGTGGTTACAGATGGAAGTAGGTAAGTCTGTGGAATTACCATGTAGAAGGGCATACATGAATCTGGCTTTATCAAAGAGTACTGTAGTCAAATAAATACATGGTACTTATGCAAGTAATAAACAAACACATTTTTATAGTTATGCTATGAAACATTTAATACTCACCTAATTTTTTGATTTGACAATTTAAAAAAAGTCAACAATATTTTAGTAGAAGTATTTATTAAAAAAGCTCTATTCACAACAACGTATCAAATGAACCCTCACTCTTCCCTCTAGTTAAACTTTTGGAATTGAATCCACAAGGTGTCAATATCTGTTATTAAAACTACGTCCTAGAGTTAGTCACGTAGAACGAAGAAGAATCTTTGGACGTTTCTTGAAAATTCAATTTAGTATCCGTTGATTCAATGCATTGCAAAAGTCGAAAAATTTTGTGTCAGTGAACACTCGAGTTGGAGCTTCCATGCTAACACGGGCTTTTAACAAGAAAGATGACATAGATCACCTCAATGGAGTGCGTAATATTTTGGTTTGGAATGAATTGGATAGAAAAGGTCATTGTTTTATGGAGAATTGAGATCGTGAGAAAGTTATTATAACGTGATACTTTATTGAATGAGAAATTATAGAGACATGCGATAAAGTCTTACTTGAACCAACATAGTAAAAACAATTGACATTCCCACTTTCAGCATACATGAAAATCGTCTTAAGGGCTTGTTTGACTTAAATTTTCTATAATAGATTTTGTGAAAAAAAAAAGGTCTGCTCTCTTTATCATTTTCAAGTCGTTTTCTGTTTTCGATTTTTCAAAATAGTGAAAATGCGTTTTTTTCCTATTTTCGAAAACTCGTTTTTGAAAACAAGTTAAAACTTTACAAAGAAAATTCAAAACGACAAATTTGTTATTTTGAGTATGTTCAATTATAATCAAGCCAAAATTTTCAAAACGCATTTTGGGTGTTTTCAAAATAAATTTTTAAAATGGCAAAAAAATATATTTTCAACAATTTCGAAATAGATACCCAAAACACAAAATTCAAAACTAATTCAAAACTCAAAATACAAAATTGAAATACAAAGAGAACAACCCCTAAGATTTTTAAAAAATGTGTTGCGAAAAAGTAGGAAAAATATCACATTCTTACTTCCAGTATACATGAAAATCATCTCAAGAGTCCGTTTAACATAAATTTTTTATAATAGATTTTGTGAAAAATAAGATTTTTGTAAAACGTGTGATGTAAAAGTAGGGAAAAAAATCACATTCTCACTTCCTGTATACATGAAAATCGTCTTAAATGCCTATTTGATGTGTGTGTGTGTGTATTTTAGAATGGATTTTGTGAAAAATAATATTTAATTATTTTTTTTGAAAAATGTGTAATTAAAAAGTAGAATAAATAGAGATTAACCTGCAAATTAAATTATTTCACTAAAAGAATGTATAATTAAAAATAATTTGAAGAAAAATGAATTTTAAGATGTGTACCAAACATTAGCTTAGGGTGTGTTTGAAGACATATTATTTTGAAAAAATATATTTTGTTATAGTAGATTGATGGAGAACGTGCGATTGGAAAAGAATGAAAAATTATTGATGTGATGAAAAATATTATTTTATTGTAAAATGTGTGGTTGAAAATGAGTAGAAGAATGAAAATGAAAATTTTAAAGTGTACCAAATAGGGGCTTAATGAATTAACTATTAAGGGTATGTTTGAGCCCAATTTTTAACTAAAAGCATTTTGGAATAGCAGGGTAATAAAGAATATGTGGTTAAAAATAAAAAAAAAATTTGGATTACGTGTAATATTATTTTATTTAAAAATGTTTAGTTGAAAAAAGAGAAAAATATATTTTGAAAAAATGGGAATCAAACAAGGGGAGTTTTTGAGCCATATTATTTTGGAAGAATGTATTCTGTAATCGTAAATTGATGGTGAACGTGTGGTTAAAAAAGAAGAAAAAATATTGATTTGATAGAAAATATTATTTTTTTGAAGAATGTATAGTTAAAAATGAGTAAAAAAGGTGAGAATGAGAAATAATAAAAAGATAATAAATCGTTTAATGGTCAAGTGACGTATTCACGTCAAATATCAATAGAATCAGACGACCATGTGGTCTTTACTTGTTCATGCAGAGATAGTTTGAAGTTTGAACAAAAGGAATAGATAGACCTTTTAATATAATAACTTTGATTTGACAGAAATCAGTAGCAGCCCTTCGATCGATGCTATCTTAAATTTTTGAATTATTCAAGAAATCAGCACCCGTATGTTGCATTTCCTATCGTTGTTATTTCAAAATTCGAAGGAAAATTGTCAAATGTTATTTGTACAAATTCAGTCAAATATTTTCTGTAACTATAAATTTTTCTTATTATTTCTGACACCACTCAAAGGAGATTTATGATGTTTTACGTCAGCCATACTTGTAAGAGAGATCAAATTCAAGTAGCAAGTGAGCTCAGACCCGCAAGATTTGGAACTCCCACATTTGGCATTTAATTTTTAGTCGTGTAAAGACCAAACGATGTACAAAGGCATTAAAGTATCACTGATTTCAAACTCAGATTATTGTACCCTTTTTGCATCAAACATAATACTTAAACCTTGACCCTCAAAAGGACAATCAAAGTTACTTCGATGGACTCTCAATTTTATAGAAAGATATCGAGAAATTTTCCAATCGGATGTTGAAAATGACAAATAAAGACACAGAGAATTCTAAAGGCTGCACAAGAAAATCAAACGAGTGATATTCAATTAGGGCAATAGTTTATGGCACTGTTTATACTCTCAATGTCCACTATTGATTTTAGATCAGCAATTCAAAGCAACTTATCAAGCAACTACTTCTATTGCCCTATAATTTGAAATTATAGGGCAATAGAAGTAGTATTGAGTGGAGCCCAATTTTCCGTAAAGTTTTCACCAGGTTTAATACTACTTTTAACTATGAGAACATGTTTGAGAGTTGTTTATAAAACGTATAAATTATAAATAAATAAAAATGAGTGATAAATATAAATTATGTAAATAAAAAGTGATTTGACTATCTATAAACTAACAACAGCCAAACAAACATTATAAAAAATTTCACTGTTGACGACCAAGTATTTTTTCGATATTTTGGTCTTGAAAATTTTTTCAACGAAACAATATAAAAATGACTTTTTACAACCAAAATTTTCACGCTAAAAGTGAAATTGTTGTAGTGAAATGTGGTTACCAAACTTACAGTATTATTTCACTTTCGACAATGAACCTTTTTATTCCAAATTATCTATAGGGCTTTCAGTTATAATTCAATTTAGTCACTTTGTATATTCATTTAACATAAAAAAAAATATATGTTAGTACATTGATTTTAGCGTCCTGGTTGTAAAAGGGATTTTGATGGGGGTAGTTTGTTCTTTCAAATGTACCTTTCAAAAGGAAAAAAAAAATTAATAAATTTTATTACATTGGACAATATAAACAATGCACGGGCCGATATTCAAGTTTTAACTTGTATTTTTGTTAGTTACATAAAGATTTCTGTTAATTCTGGACTAACGACCGCCTAAACCGAACAAAATAAATTTTTTTTTGCGACGAATTTAGAATGGAAAAGTGTTCTATAATGAAAGTAACACAATGCCATAAATTGAGTGACTAACCTTGTTTTTAACTTGATGAAATGTTTAATGAATAAGAGTACGGTACCTGTTTCATGGAGCTTCTGGGCACTAATTCTGTCCAAAAATAGCATTTCTTCATCATACTTTTGGAAAACAGTGTAGGACTCCCATTTAGGGCAACTTCTTCTTGATGAAGAGGAAAATGGATCATCAGTGCCTGATTGATCCCTATAATTAACTGAACTTCTCCACTCTGATGAATCTTTAGATGTTAATCCAATGGTCAAAGTGTCCCCAAAAATCTCTCCCTCTTCTTTTTCTTGTATTAATTTCTTGCTCATTGATTTGGGTGGTTGAAAAACCAAGAAATCTTCTTCTTGCTTAAAATTTATCTCCATTTTCTGCTCATCTTCAACAATGTCCCTGCCATCTTTTTCTGGGACAAAAAATGGGCCTGAAC
>CAIGRB010030966.1:40538-51162 GCA_903798255.1 Fraxinus quadrangulata | reverse complement strand
TCTACGATTTCCAATAGGTATGAGTTATATCGCAAATGGAAACTTTTCTAGATGAGTTTTCTGTTATTAATCCCAAAGAAAAAAAAATTATATATATATCGGTCCGATGGGCCAAAATAGGGCCCAACAATGGAAGAAGGTCCAGCCCTATATTTTATAGGAGCAGGGTCAGCCTGTGAAGTGGGCCAAATAGGGACTGGACGACCCGGCCCATTACCATCCCAATACGAATAAGTCACTCACCACCTAATCCAGTACCGTATAACAACTGTAATGTAGTCCCCACTTGTTCAGTTGTTTGGAACTTCTTCCAAGTGCAAATAGATTCGAATATATCATACATATAACAAAGGAGAGAGTCACAAGCAATTGGCATATAATATCTCCAGCCGTCGGTCCATTATTGCAAGTGGACCTACCCACATCCCACTCTTCCAACCAACCAAATCCACTAGCATGTAGTGCAAAAAATTGCAAGTTTTGGCATGTTTCTTGTGGGAAAAATATATGTATCTATGCATATATAAAGAAATATTTTAATGTACTCCTGTGGAAAAAGCTTAGAGTTGTGTACCTTTTATATTTAATTATTTATTCAGCCATTGAGTGAAAAGGAAGAGAAGGCAACTTGTTGGTTTTATCCTCTCTCTCTCTCTCTCTCCTCTCTCTAATGCTTTAGTTTCTTCTTCTGCAACTCTTCAAAGGAAAACCCAAAAAATATATAATGGGTGACAGCAGAAATATGGAGTCAAAGATTTCAAAAGAATTAAAATCAGAAACTCAAGCATCCAAGAAAAGGTAAATTTTTCAAGTTTTGGATTTCTTGAGAAGTTGGTTGGTACTAAGAGTACATTTATGGTTGTTTTTGTTAGTTAGTTGTTTGTGTTTTGGATGGCAAAGATTTTTCTTCAAATCAAGAGGAAATTTTTAAAGATTTTACATTTTTCAGGAAGAATTTGGATCAGAGGGTTGTGGTGGAGGTGAAAATACAAGCAAGTGATAAGAAACAGAAAAGTGATGGGCCTCCTCCTGATTGTTGGTCTTGGAGAAAATATGGACAAAAACCCATCAAAGGATCTCCATACCCAAGGTTCATTTTCTTCATCCTATTACAAACTCAGTATGTTAAGGTCATGATATTATCAAGTGCTCTCTGAGTTGTCTCGGACCTTAAGATCACAATATGATCAAGTGATTTCTGCGCCATCTCAAACCTACACAGTGTTTTCTGATACTCAGTCCTTATGATCAGTAGGCTAAAAGCTTTTGTCCTTGCCCTTAATTTCCACTTACCCCACCCCACCCACCAAAATAAGCACTTATTTTTCTTCTTGCCACTTGATTACAGGGGTTACTACAGATGCAGCACATCAAAGGGTTGTTCAGCCAAAAAACAAGTGGAAAGATGCAGAACAGATGCATCCATTCTCATCATCACTTACACATCCAATCATAACCATCCAGGCCCCACACATCATTCCTCCACCAATCAAAATCAAGAGTTCAATGAACCTTCAGTCCCAGAACTCACAGAGGATCATCCTGCGATCCCAGATCCAGAAGAAGAAACAGATATAAAGGATCAAGAAACCGCATTGGATGACCATTTCCACTATTCCCAGTCTCCATTCAATTCTGCCCAAGAAATCATTATGGATCAAGAAACGAACCCTTTCACAGAAAATCTGCAAAACCCATATGATTATGATTCACAAAGAGTACTTATAAATGAAGAGCCCTTTCTATACTCTCATCCAATGAACTTCTCAGAATCTAAATCAGAAGAAAATGACTTCTTTGATGAGCTTGAAGAACTACCCATGTCTTCATTTTTGACAAATTTCATGAGAAGTAGTACTTTGCTTGAGGAAAGAATTCTTGTAGACCTTTCTTGATTGCAGCATTCACTTTCAATGCTTGCAGATTTAATTAGAGAGATGTACCTAGCAGTCTAGTTGTTCATGTAAATGTAGCTACTACTTTCATTTAGCAAAATTGATAGTGTCACTTTGATGCGTCGATAGGATGTTAAGGATTAAGCCTTAATCTCGGGAGCAATATCAATGCACATATTTATGGTGGTTTACTGATGCCTTCTTTCATTTGACGCTTGCTGATGCAGTTTTCCAAAAAAAGATTACGTGTTTTCACACACCTCATTCCAAAACCGGCCCCCTAAAAACATCATTTATGTTCTAAGAATGTTTTAGCCACATAATACATGAATTGGGCAATCATACTACATTCTGGCCAGGGCTGGACCTGAGGAGAGGCCTTTGAGGCGAAGGAGACGCCTAGAGGCTCCGCCTCAGGTCCAGTTTTTTAGAGAGCTTAAAATTTTGTTTTTTGGTTTTTTTTTTTCTCAAACCCATTGCGCTATTATGTGCGTTGGCCCAAAATATTGTGGTGCTTCAAAAGGGCAAAAATCAAAACGCATCGGCATCTATCAAAACGACAAAATCCCGAGAAACCCAAAAGGGCAAAAATCAAGACCAAAGAACAATGGTGGATTATTCCATCAGCAACCAAATTTCAGTTAGTTGTGTTTCTCATTTCTCTCTTTAGATTTGTGGGTATCTATTTTTGTAGCTCGCTTTATCTTTCTACGACTAAGAATTGCGTAGTGGGAAATCTGTTGTTTCTTGTTTTGGAGCTATTTCTTCCATGCGAAACAAGGTAACTTTTTCTGACTTCTAAGGGTTAATCTTTTCCATTTTCTTGTTATTAGTAATCTCTTACTTTCTGGGTTTTGCTTGGAATTGAAAATTCAAAGGTTTATTTGGTGTGTTTACGCAATTTATTGAAAATTGCGAGCGGAGCTATAAGCTGAAGAGGGTTTCAATCATCAATTTTATGGTTAAGGTGAGCAGTTGTTGTTGATTTTTCACTTGAAATATACTTTTGGTAACGTAGTTTGTTATGTTTTTTCACGTTTATCTAATTATATTTGAAGTTAAGAGAAGCGAAGATATAATTTTGATTTTTTTTTTTCTCGTTTGTGTAATTTTGCATTAATAAAAGTTGCAATTTGGTTGGATTAATTTAGCAAGATTTATTTAATGTGCAAACAGAAATTTATTTGAGCTTGTGGAAAATTGTTTTCTGCTTCACTTTGTGTAGTTTTAGTTTTATTTATTTATTAGTATGTATTGTTGACTGCTATGAAATAATCTTCAAAACTCAAGTTACTGCTTGCATTTCGTTAAATCTAATTTATTAACATTTAGTGAAATTACAGGAGAGTTGATTGATGTAATTCTTGTTCTAATTTTACGGTTTAGCCATGTTTGATACAAATTAAAATTTTCATTTTCATTTTTCTACTCATTTTCAACCACACATTTTTCAATAAAATAATATTTTCCATCACATCAATAACTTTTCCTTCATTTTCAACCACACATTCTCCATCAATCTACTATTCCAAAATACATTCTTCCAAATTAATGTGACTCAAACACACAACTTAGAGTCTTGAACCTCACAACACACAACAGTTTCATTTTCAACAACACATTCTCTATCAATCTACTATTTTAAAATACATTCTTCCAAAATAATGTGACTCAAACACACCCTTAGTAAGTGTTAGCTGTTGAGTGACTTAAGTCAAATGCCATAGTTCCTAAATGTGTCTGGAGCTCAAAAACTGCAAGATGAGTTGTATTTAAATGTCGTTTAGAACATTTTTTTATTGTTATTTGATTGTAATATTATAATATTTCGAATAATTTCAGTTTTATTTGTTGCTTTATTATTAATTTTAAGTTAACAAATTTAGTAACGTAAAATTTTTATAAATGAAAAAATTGAATTACTTGTCATGACTTAGAAGTCCAAATTCTAAAGTTCGTCTCATGCCTCCACGAAACACAAGTACGACGGTATACATCTTAATTAATCTCTAGATACGGCATACCAAAAGAGAACTAAAAGGGTAGTGGTTTCTAACTGTCACGAGTTGATAAACACGAGTGCCTAGAATTTTTAATTTTTTCTTCTTTTATCTTGCTGTGGGGTGGGTTTATTTGATATATAAAATAATATATACAATTGGCAGTTGAGTAGATAGGATCTGTTTTGGTGTCGAATCTGCCTCCTCAAAAGCAGTGTAAAATAGCTCTTTTGTTCATTGGCAACTTTAACAAATTGTACATTTTCAGTACAAAAGGCCAATTTTCCAAGGCAGGGGAATCCCATTTGTGGCATAAGATTCAACAAGCTTTTGGATTTTTTATTTTTTTTTCTCCTCCCCATAAATTGGGCTTCCCTGTAACTTATAGATTGATTTAAGGAAAGTTTGGCTTGTACTATTGCTTATAATTGGACAATTGAAATTTTAACTTATTTTCCTTCTCCAAGATCTACCTTGCTAAACACATTATTTCGAGTGTTTACGAACAATCGTACATAGTGATTCAATATTAGGTGTCCACTCTTTACGGTACTTATATTTGCAAATTGTTTTCCTAACGAAAAGATATAAACGGAACTATTTCTTACAACATGTGCTCATATAACAAGACTTGAACTATCCTGAACAATTCTTAGTATCGGCGACGAGCATTAACTCAAACAAAAATAAGTGGCCAAACCATAAATCATAGGTGGTGAAAAAAATATAAACTTCAAATTTATAAAATTATCTATGTTGCACTTAATAAAATGATTCCCAGTACAAAGAGGTGCTAGAAAGATAATAACTTCACAATATCATCATCCACAACGATCCTCAGCACAATTTTTTTTTTTACTTTTTCTGTTGTCACAATGCTGAAAGTGCAGTTGGAATCATCATGAATTGCACTAGTCAGGTTAAGTGCAAGTTTCCTTCAAGTTGATTCCTTTCAAGGCTTGACAATCAATTTTTTTAAAAAATTTAATTTTTTTAATTTTAACCACACGTCCTCCCATCAATCAATGTTCCAAAATTTATAATTTATCCAAACTGGGGGCCAAACACTAGAAAATCTAATGGAAAATTTTAGATTTGTGTATAATATTATTTTATTTGGAGAATGTGTGGTTAAAATTCAAAAAGAGAAAATTATTAAAAAAAAAAAAAACTAATGAGGGCCAAACACTAGCCTATTCTACATGTCAAGCCTCGAAAGGAATCAACTTGAAGGAAACTTGCACTTAACCTGACTAGTGCAAATCATGATGATTCCAACTGCATTTTCAGCATCGTGACAACAGAAAAAGTAATAACTTTTTTGCGCTGAGGATCGTTGTTGTTGATCTCAACCAGAAGCCAGCGGCTGGAGGGATTTGAGCGGATTAAGGATAACACCATCTATAAGCTCAAATTCTTTGGCTTCTTTAGCAAACATGAAGAAATTTGCTTTGTTATGCAGCATTTCATTAGCCTGAGCAACATGATGATAATTATCAGCAAGGATCGTGAGAAGAAGTGATTTGTTAAGAATGATTCCATAGTGTCACCATAAATTCTAATTATTAGCCAATATTTCTATTTTCACCTCCTTCAAACTAATAGTTTTGGATAGGTCACAGATAGTCGAGAGTTATAAACATAGAGATACATTCCACAATTGAATGTACTTCACTTATAATATGATTTTAAAGTGGTATTTGGTAGAGAGATGAAAAATAAAAACAAGGAACAAAAGACCATTGTTATCTTGATAATTTTGAAGGTAACTGTCTCAACTTATAAATAGGTCAAACATACTAGTAATTTTTTCTTACATGTTTGTCAAACGTAAAAAATTACATTTTCCTCATAAGTAGAACTACAACAAAATTAAGAAGTATCATTCACATGTATCTAACATATTCATACCTAACTATTTTCCACAAAGTGGCGACGAAACGTATAACTTGTACAAATCTTTCCATTTTCCAAGTCGATACGATCCATTCGTTCGTAGAACTATTTATTTGATCGCAGACATTTCTGGAACACCTTTAACAGAAGGACAAATAATATCAAAATATGCAAATGTTTTAGGGTAATTATATTGTCACCACAAAATTTATTAAGTGCACCATATTATATTCACGCCACAATTAAAACATAGTTTTAATAAATATACCAAAACAAATTTACAATTATATACCTAATTTAATAAAAATAATAAAGAAGAAGAATTCTGGATTTTTATAAATACACCACAACTAAACTTCATCTTTTTATTTTCTTCTAGACATTTCTTTCAACAGTATACTTTTTTAAGTTACTTACATCCGTAGATATATGGACTGGACAAGAAAAGAAGTAGAAAACCTTACACATTTCTTCTCATCCACATTATCAAGAGAAATGGGTAATGTCTTCTTATTCATACTATTTTTTTTTAAAAGGGGAAAATAAGGAAGAAAAAATCTTGATTTCAAATAAATATGTATGTATCTCTTTGTTAATAAACTCTATTTCTAATTTCAGATAAGTCACTAAAATATTTCGAAACTTAATAAAAGAAGATGAGATATTGAAAGTAATTATTACTCACTCACTCACACATACATACATACATATTATACGAAATAAACAATTTAAATTGTTCAATCCTCTTTTCTTCCCAAACCTTTGTATGCTCAAATCGAATTTAATTTAATATCTAATTTTCAACTTAGAGGGCTTTGTTTAGGGAATTGGGCTGGGTTATTAGTGTTTAAAGCAACCTCAAGAATTTGGAGGATTGCGAACTTCATAGATCTGGGTACAGTTTTTATTTTCTTCCTTTTTTTTAATACTAATTTGCTCATAATTTTGTAGGAATGATTTTTCTTCGTGTTTTTGGGAGTTGGTTAACTTTAAATTGAGCTTCAAACTTATAATTAGTGCAAATTAATTTTTCAATAAGAAGTGACAAGTTTATTTATGATATCTAGCAATTATAGAAAAGAAGAAGAAGAAGAAGAAGAAATTAGTTTTATGTTTGTGGTGTGATTATAATGTGGTGTGATTAATTAAAAGTACTTTAATCCTAATTTTGTAATTTTAGTTAAGGCTATTTAAGTAAATAAGAGAAAAATTAAAAATTGTAGTGCACTTAATAAATTTTGTAGTGGTAATATAATTACCCAATGTTTTAAATAAATTTGAGCAAATGAATGGCTCAAAACACCTGCAAAAATTCTCATTCATATCTCATCCTTTCCTATTTTCACCTATCTCACCTTCCTTCCTGGTCTCAACCCCACTTCAACCCCTCCCCAGTATCCCCCCTTCAACACCCTCCAACCTTTCTGCCACCGTCAGCATTTTCACCGTGTTTCCATCCAACTTTTCCTCCCACTACCAACTCCCTCCCATCATCCCATGCCACCGTAAAGAACCAACTTTCTATCATCAACTCTAACTTACAGATCAAAACAATTTTAAAATTAATCCATACTAGCAATGAGGATGGCAAGAGATAGAAGGGGAAATTGTTAAAAAGAATAAGAGGAATAAGAAAAGATGAAGAACAGAGGCCGAAAAGAGGATTATTCTAGGGACCAGAGGTTGATGAAAGGAAGAAGGAATGAATGAGGAGTATCACTGCTTCCTCCTTTTTTCTTTTAGTAAACACAGAAAGAAATTCTACATGATTGCCTTTGCTAGAACAGAATAGCAAAGGAAAAGATAAGAAAATGAAAGCAGAAAAACAAACGGAAAAAAGGCCTTTACCAAAAAAGAAGACTTAAGGAAATTTTGCAATACATTATTCCATAAAGGAGTAATAGTAGAAACTACACTAAATTGTATTAAAATGGCATTGATGTATCGTAACATGACCGCTAGTCCAACACATACAGGGGAAGTAACGTCTGGTCTAATATGCCTCATTGTGTCAAATATGGTCATACCTACCACAATAATGGGAAGAAAATAAGAAACAGATGAATGGTCAAAAGCTAGAAAAGATGGAGTAGAAAAGGAAAAACAGATATATTACCAGCTGTAACTGATCGTCCTGGAGAATTCACATACACGACAGTAATGTTCAATACATGACACATTGGATAGAAAATAATTCGCACAATGCTCCATATTTCACTGGGAAAGTACATAATTAAAATAAACTATATACATCAGTGTGCACATACTTGCATTCATGTGAAGAATCCTATGTATGTGTTTATGATTAATAACAAATATCAGTCACATAAAAGTTTTCTATTTTCCATGGGGTCAAAACTTAAATGCAGAGAAAGGGCATTCAAGCTAGAATTACAATTGTCCTGCACAAAATATGCAATAGCCAGCAAAAAGAATATTTTGCAACTCACTCGGGAAGTACTAAATAAAGAATTTCAGGAAAAAAAAAAACGAATCTTGAATTCTTCATACAGCAGCAAGGCCCAAGCAAACATACCTTAGTAGGATCAATCACATAGAGATAGAGTAACTGACCCACAATAATGTTTGCCATATCGTCATCTACCGCTCTGCCACATCGTAGTATCCTCTGCAGACATGCATAATTTACAACTTCACAATTAGTTAAGCCATTAGTGATTGCTAAAGAGTAGAATTCAATATGAATAATAACACCCTACATATTGAAAAAGCTGGCTAATGACACTCATGAAACGCTCTTGCACCATCGAGGGTGGCCATTGTCCACCTTGCCATAAGCTAGGAAGTACAGTGATGAAGGAACCTACAAATCGCCACTAAACATCCAAAAAAGGAAGAAAATTAGTTTCCTTTTAATTTATTTTTAGTAATAGCATAAATAAAACTTACCTAATTGACCAAATATCTTGTCATGGGCTCTTTTCCTGAGCATAAAACTCATGAGAGTAGACAGCTCTCACTTAACTATAAAATAATCAAGGGAAATGCTATTTGTACATCCTGTGTACAGCCAATAATCAATTGGATGGAAGCAGCAATAGTCAAAATATTGACACATATATACACATACATAAAATGTGTCATTCCTTGAAAGAAGAGGTTGAAAAGAGAGGGAGAGAAGGTTCTAGAGGAGGGGGAGGAATTCTGGATAGAAGAGAGAGAGAAACTGAAGAGGAATTGAGAGAGGAGGAGACGGATGAATGTACCATTATTTGGTTGGAGTTTCGCCTTAGACGGAGGCGACTGAGAAATTTTCTTTTAAACTAAAATGAAACTTTTGTTTATTCTCTTATAATAGGATTTCTTCTCAGTTTTCAAATGAAAATAGTACTTCAATGCTATGCGATCTAGGAGTAAAAACTTTCATTAGTCACTGAACTTATAACTTCATCATGTTGTGGTAACTCAACTTCATTTTGACTCTCACCGGTCACTGAACTTACGAACCAACCCCTCCATCCATCACCCATCATCCCCGCCGTTTCAAACCATCCGACGTGGCTTCATGATCGCCGACATGGCAGTCGATGACGTCAGCTTCGCCCATGTTGGACACGATTTCAGGCTGTAAAAATGCCATTTCTCCCCAAATCATCCTTCCTTCAACACCCTCTCCCAAATTGAAACACGCCCTAGACCGATTGCCCTCAACTCCCTCTCCCAAATTGATTCTCCAAGGCGACGCAGTTACGAACCTGAGCCCTAAATCGCCCCACCTAGGACGTGAATCAATTCAGACACTGCATAAGATCGTTTTCAACCCGTAATGAGTCCAAACATGGAGTGAGATGATGGACGTAAAGCCCAACCTTCATTTGATTTTTTTTTTTTCATTTTATCGGTGAATTTGGATACAAATTTTCAGTTACTTAGCAATAGCTTGGCTATTTCGTGTGGGGTTTAACCTTTAGAGTAACTGACCCGTTAAAGGTTCAGCCTTGAATAATTAGTTATTGTGTACTTCATGCAAATATATGTCATCTGATGTCGTGAAGTTGCTGCAAATATGAGTTTCGATATTTGTGTTGTATTTCTTCTAAGACCTTGTAAATAATTCCATTGTTTTCATTTTGTTGATAGAGGAAGACCTGAATTTCGTGGATTCCGATGTGGACATGGCTTCTGAAGAAGATGATTTGTTGTATGACCACAATGTCACAGATGACATCGAAATTAGATCGGACATGAATGAAGCAAGAAACGAAGAAGTAGTGCTGAGTTTAGGGGAGGTAGGAGACGATGAATTGGAGTACCCATCATCTGAGGAGTTATTATTGGCTTGCTCATCGGACGAAGATGTTGGTTATCGTTTCCCAGAATTTTTTGCTGAGACGGATATGAGTAATCCACAGTTTAAGGTTGGACAACTCTTTCGGTCAATGGAAGAGTTTCGGGCTGCAGTGAGAAACTACGGTGCTTTCAATGGTTATGGGCCTCGAAGTTGAGTACGACGAAGGAAGCACAAGTGAAGTCTTACACTTCCGAACACACATGCACACGAAGCCAACACAATAGATATTGCAACTACATCTTCTTGACAAATAGATACATTGAACAGTTCAAGGCAGACCCTGATTGGAAAACAAATTCAATTTTAGCGAGTGTGAAGGATGATTTGAAAATGGAGATAAGCAGAAGTGTGGCAAACAAGATGAGGCAGTATGCTAAGGAATTGTTGTTGGGAACAATGGAAGAACAATTCGGAATGCTAAGGAGATATGCTGTAGAGGTACATCGAACGAATCTGGGATCAACAGTGATTATATCCTTACATGAACAAATATTCAAATGTGTGTGTCTATATATATATAT
>CAIGRB010030966.1:0-40290 GCA_903798255.1 Fraxinus quadrangulata | reverse complement strand
TTTAAAATTGGATGTAGGAAAGTGGTGGGTGTTGATGGCTGCCATTTGCCGGGTTATTTCGGGGGAATTATGTTAACAACAGTGGGACATGATGCTAATGATTGTATATACTCTGTGGCGTATGCTATTGTTTAGAAGGAGAACACAGACACTTGGAGATGGTTCATGAAATACCTTCAAGAGGACATTGAAATGGATAACATGAGGGGTTGGACGTTGATGACTGACAAATAAAAGGGTCTTCAAAATGTTTTCGAGGAGTTATTCCCAGAGGTAGAACATCGTTTCTGTGTACGATATATGTACACAAACTTCTTCAGCACTGGACATAAGAGCAAAATACTAAAGGATTTTCTTTGGCGTGCTGCCAAGTCAACAATTGTTGCTGAATTCAAACTTTAGATGCAAAAAATCGGTGACATGAGTGAAGATACATATGGATGGCTGATGAAGAATCACCCTCAAGAGTGGAGTCGTTCACATTTTCCAGTTCACTCCAAGTGTGACATTCTGCTTAATAACATATGCAAAGTGTTTAACAAGACGTTGTTAGGCGATAGAGAGAAAATGATTCTAAATTTGTTGACATCGGCGCAGATGTCTTTCATGAAACAAATACAGCAGATATGATAGAATACGATACGATGTGAAGGTCATTTGTGTCCAAGGATCACGAAAAAACTGCACAAGATCGCTGAAATGTCAAGAGAATGGACGTTGTCTAGGGGTTCCAGATGGCAGGTTGATTGCAGTTATGGGACATTTGTAGTTGATCTCGTAGAACGTACCTGCGCATGTCGAAAATGGGAGCTTACGGGTATACAGTGTATGCATGGCGTCGTAGTGATACATGATTGTAGAAATGCACCTGAGGATTATGTTGACAATTGTTACACGATCGAGACGTACTTGAGTTGTTATAATAATATCATGAATCCAATAAACGGCACAATGTTGTGGCCTGAGGTGGATGCCCCTACAATCATCTAGCCTAATTGGACTACACCTCAACGGGGAAAGAAACAGAAAAAGAGAAGGAAATAGGCGGAAGAAATTTATGTGCACAGTTATGGAAAGTCATACATTAAGAAGAAAGGGCAAGTGCAAATGACGTGCTCGATATGTAGATTGAAGAGGCACAATAAAAGATATCGCTCAAGTGATAGTGCCCCATATCAGGATTGGTATGATGCTGAATTAGAACCAGTTACTTCAAATAGCATGGTATTAGTTAACGAACATGTGAGTAAACATCAAATTCACTTTTAAGTTACTTAACTACATTTGATATTTATTAAAACTACATTTATTAACTATATTTATCTATTGGATTACATGGTAAAATGGTGTCATTAAGAGGTTATGGATCGACCCAAAACCTAAATGACGAAGAGCCGATGTAATTCATTCCAACCTTCGTACATAGACAGAAAATTCGTGATTGAAGGGAATGTTGTGGCTGTTTTTGATGTTTTTAGGGTGTCATTAAGAGGTCATGTTTTTTGTAATGTCAAGTCTCTTGGATATGCATTACGTGACAATTTTGTATATGCATTCAGGCTATTTTTTGTAATGCATCAATGTTGTTTTTGTTATGCATTACGGCTATTTTTGTAATGCATTAATGAAATTATTAAACAACCTTTGTTGGTAGCCTGGTTTGTTGACAATTGTAAATTTGGTGGAAAGAAATGTGATGGTAATGTGATAGTTCCAATTCATGCATTTTACAATGGATTCGAAACGCTAATGCTTTCTTATTTAATGGGAAGTCATAGATTTGTAGCAGCAGGAAGGAAACAAAAAATGTAAATAGCAGGAAAGAAACAGAAAATGTAAACATTGATATCCCATTAGTCAAAAGGTGTACACCGAATTCACAATCACAATTCACATTTACATTGAATCCTTGTTTCTCCTACTCAATGACAATTCAAAAGGCCTCTTTCTCTGCCAGATCCTCCAAATGTGCCTGGAAAAGGTGAACAAGAGAACCTTCAGTTCAACTACATCTGCTAAATTCCTGGGCTTCATCTCTAGAAAATTTTTGTAGCTTTTTTCTGATTCCTCACATCTACATTACCAAAAAACTTCCTCGTTTCAGCAATGACATGTACAACCTTCTTATTGAAAATGCATTGCCAAGCAATCAAAACCAAAGCCAACCATATACATTTCTGCACTGCATTTCTCTTCCAGAAATCAAAACAGATTAATAGTTACACTACAAACTAAAACCAATCAACAATTCCTCTCAAAGAAGAACACAAGAATTCTAATCCCCCATCCCGATAATAATCTTCTAGAAATCAAAAACTAAATCATCAATTCCCATTTTCATAATTGCAAACCGAAAATTTCCTTCTTCTTCAACAGATTAATAGTTAAACAATCGGCAGCATTCCCCTCAAACAGTAACAAAACGCCAAGGTGCTTCCCTTCTATTTACCTCCATTATCTCCCTCCATGTCAGTGTTGGTTGCAAAAGTTCATTCCAGGTGGGGCGATTTCGGATTGGGATTGATGTAGGGCTTGACTTACGTTGTGGAGGAATGTGGTAGCGCTTCAGGTCGCGTTTTCAGAGTTGACAGGGATTGAAATTTAGTGTAAAACCAAATGAAGTGGCTGAATTTATTCGCGTTCCACGTGGGGCGATTTAGGGCTCAGGTTCGTAACTGTGTTGCCTTGGGGAATCGATTTGGGGGAGGGATTTGAGGGCAATCGGTCTAGGGCGCGTTTCGATTTGGGGGACGGTGTTGAAGAAAGGATGATTTGGAGAGAAATGACGTTTTTACAGCCTGAAATCGCATCCAATGTGGGTGAAGTTGAGGCCGTCGACTGCCATGTCGGCGATCGTGAAGCCACGTTGGACGGTTTGAAACGACGAGGATGGTGGGTGATGGATGGAGGGGTTGGTTCGTAAGTTCAGTGATCGGTGAGAGTCAAAATGAAGTTGAGTTACCACAACATGATGAAGTTATAAGTTCAGTGACTAATGAAAGTTTTTACTCACGATCTAGTCTTCGGAAGCGTACGTTAACTAGATTTTATCCAAGAGAAATATACTTTTGAAGTGACCAATGAGCTCCGTATATTCATGTTTTGTAGACATTATTGTAATGAACAACGTTTTGTAGACATTATTGTAGTGAACAATGATACGTATACATCCAATTTTTTACCTACACTCACAATAGGGTGTAAAAACCACACATTTGAGAATTTTTCATTTATGCGGGCTCCACAAGCATGCAAGATGTTGTAACATTTTCAGTACCAAAAATTCGATACAAATAGAATTGTCCAAATATATTATTAAATAGTAATTTTCCTTTTAAACAATGTTAAGGTTAAAAAGTAAGATTTTTTTTTTAATCAAAACAGATTAATAGTTACATTGCAAACTAAAACCAATCAACAATTCCTCTCAAAGAAGAACACAAGAATTCTAATCCCCCATCCCGATAATAATCTTCCAGAAATCAAAACCAAAATCATCAATTCCCATTTTCATAATTGCAAATCGAAAATTTCCTTCTTCTTCAACAGATTAATAGTTAAACAGCCAGGCAGCATTCCCCTCAAATAGTGACAAAACGCTAAGGTGCTTCCCTTCTATTTACCTCCATTATCTCCCTCCATGTCAGTGTTGGCTACAAAATTTCATTCCAGGTGGGGCGATTTCGGATTGGGATTGATGTAGGGCTTGACTGACGTTGTGGAGGAATGTGGTAGCGCTTCAGGTCGCGTTTTAAGAGTTAACAGGGATCGAAATTTAGGGCAAAACCAAATGAAGTGGCTGAATTGATTCGCATTCCAGATGGGGCGATTTAGGGCTCAGGTTCGTAACTGTGTCGCCTTGGGGAATCAATTTGGGGGAGGGATTTGAGGGCAATCGGTCTAGGGCGTGTTTCGATTTGGGGGACGGTGTTGAAGGAAGGATGATTTGGAGAGAAATGGCGTTTTTACAGCTTGAAATCGCGTCCAACGTGGGTGAAGTTGAGGCCGTCGACTGCCATGTCGACGATCGTGAAGCCACGTCGGACGATTTGAAACGACGAGGATGGTGGGTGATGGATTGAGGGGTTGGTTCGTAAGTTCATTGACCGGTGAGAGTCAAAATGAAGTTGAGTTACCACAACATGATGAAGTTATAAGTTCAGTGACTAATGAAAGTTTTTACTCACGATCTAGTCCTCGGAAGCGTACGTTAACTAGATTTTATCCAAGAGAAATATACTTTTGAAGTGATCAATGAGCTCTGTATATTCATGTTTTGTAGACATTATTGTAATGAACAATGTTTTGTAGACATTATTGTAATGAACAATGATACGTATACATCCAATTTTTTACCTACACTCACAATAGGGTGTAAAAACCACACATTTGAGAATTTTTCATTTATGCAGCCCCCACAAGCATGCAAGATGTAACATTTTCAGTACCAAAAATTCGACACAAATAGAATTGTCCAAATATATTATTAAATAGTAATTTTCCTTTTAAACAATGTCAAGGTTAAAAAGTAAGATTTTTTTTTTTTTGAAATACGTTACAGAAGAACATGTGGTTGAAAATTAATTTTAAAAAAAGATGTATTCTTGAAGAAATGGGACTCAAGCTAAGATTGCTTGTAACACAGCAACGTGATCTCATTTCCTAGCAAACATAGGCCAGGCTAAATCATTCAAAAGAAATATGAAATTTTCTATACATGAAGAGCATATTTAATACATAATACTAATATTGTGTAATCCATCCTACCAAACATACTACTATCTTTCCAGCAAGTTCATTTTCAAGTGCCGACATTATCTTGATCACCATATTTTTTCTACATTATGTGAAAGGAACTTGTTTTCATCGCTTCTTCAAAGCCTCTCTATATATTTACATAATTGTGCAGGAATAGCTGCATAAAAGACAGTAATGGCGAGACGACAATTTTAGCAGGCCTTCTCAGATTGCATTTTTTCATGAATTGCCTTGTAGCATTGGAGACTGCAAAGAGGAAGCTTCGACTTGGAATCCCGGTACTTGTAAGGATTTGTACAAGAAGGGCCAGCACACTTTTCGTGTGGAGGAGGATAGCTGGAATGTCAAGTCAAAAACTAACACAAAATTAGTGTCATCCCAGTTACATTCGCCAGGGAGAAATGCAAATGAATGATCAAAAAATTCACACATGTTCATAGAGTGCATGTTATCATAGCTTCTTTTTCTTCCTCAACTCTGTAGTACTATCCAATCATTCCCTACCAAACATGCTAAAAGCATATAAGACAATAAATATAAGCGTTTTTCACTTCTGGCAGGTGGCATCTTTGCACCAACAATTTCCAAGAAATGTTATCAAAATGCATAGAAGACAATGAATTTTACCTGAGGGGCTTGGAGTCAAAAATTTTAGGCAAACCCATATCTTCTGGGAAAGTAACAATGGTACCAGCAGACCCCATAGTCCATCTAATTGTATTTGATGCAAGTGTCTTTGCATTTGCAACCTTCTCCTGAATAATGAATAAGAAATAGTCAGTGATTAGCTTCACAATATATTTGGAATAGCACCTTCTCAAGACACATGGCACTTACCTGTGCCAACTCTTCCCGGCGCTTCTTCATTTTGTCTTCTCGCTTCTTCCTGGTAGAATCTTGAGAAAGAATTTTTCTGATTGCCTCTGCCTGCAGAATTTAATATGCATGCGTGTTTCACAGATAAAATTCTAAAACCTAATATCAAAGAAGACAATGAAAAGGAGGAGAAAGGGAGGTAAACCTCCAACTCCCGAGCCACTTTCTCATTGTGGATTTTACGCCTCTGAGAGGCCTCTGCTTTCTTCGTTTGTTGCTCAACTGCTGAGAGTATCTCCTTTTGCTCTGCATAAATAGGAAGAGACAAGTTAAACAGCAGCATCCCAGGGAACAATCAACAGGGTCTGCAATGGATAGCACGCTGTACTCACTTCGAGGTGGAGGCGGAGGTAAACCATCTGGGAACTCAATTTTACTCACGCCAGATGAGGAGGCATCCTTGCTGGATAAAAGGGCCTGTTGGCGAGTTGTGAGAGTCATCTCCCTCTTGCTTTCTGTTTGTGAATTTGAGAGATCCTTCTTTTGTTTTTTCTTCTTCTTACCCTCAGGCTCATCATCAGACAATAGTTCATCCTCCTCATAATCAGTGTCCTCCAGTACTATCTCAGAATTGGATTTCTCATAGACCCTTGAAAGACTATGTTGGTTTTTTGTTGATTTAGCCCCCAAATATTTATATCCTCCAACCTTTGCATTCTTCAGTTTCTCGAGGTACCGAATCTCAGCGTCATCATCCTCGTCAAATCCCTCGTCCAAAACACGTCTCTTAGGAGCCCTCTTACTCTTACAAACTGGTTCCAACTTCTCCCCTTGCTTCTCGAAGGCATTTTTTGCAGGCATACTTTTGATGTCCTCCTTCTCAAGACTAAAGCCACCTTGGGGGAAATCTTTCCATGGGATTCCTTGCGATCTACTTTTCTTCTCTAGTGATGTAGAATGATGATGATAAGAATTTTCCTGAAATAAAAAGAAAGAGTCATAAATGGAAAGATTTTAAAGTCACCAATAGCCAGATGTGTTAAATGACATTCAACATTCATGAATGCTGGAGATTTATTTTTCCAAACAAACAGATTTTTTAATTTATTCCCCTGCTTGATAAATGAATCCCACATCTCAACATGCACAGTGATCTCATATCATTAGAACCAAAATATATCCAATTAAGTGCTTTGCAGCATCAAAATTTTCATAGCTACACTTCTGCAGAAAAAAAAAAACCATAAGACAGTTTAAGACAATGCAAGAGTCAGAAGATTTTAATAATAAAACTTGGCTTTCACGTCGGGATTAGAATATTCTTCAACATAAAAATGGAAAATTTTAATTTCTTGAAGGAAATATTTTCAATGTGGTTGGATTATATACAAATTCACTTCCATTTTTATTTTATTTTTAACTCAAATTTCAACTTACCAGAACATATATCATGCTCTTACAATATTAAGTGTCTGAACAAGAGAAGTAGATTGCCATCTAGCAAGCCCTTCTGAGTTAATGCGGCTTATTCTCCCTATCAAATGCATGGCACCAAGAGCATGTTTGGGTTGTGCTCAAAATTACTTTCTTGAAAAGTAAATTAGGACTTACTTTCCAGAAAATTAATTTTTATTAGCATGAAAAGTAAGTTTGAAAATCATGTTTGGCAAAATAAGTGACTTTTTTAAGCTTAGCCAAACGTTCTTTAAACATATGAAAGGAAATCAAAGACCAAAATAAAGGTAAAATAATAAACAAACTGAGATTAATCAGGTACAAAATATTTGTGAAGGTGAAGAAAGTTCCCAAATCCATAATTCGAGAAGAAAGAGTTCAAACCCTTATAATGAGATTCTGCCTCACCTGACCAATGTTTGACAATTGATCGATCTTAGCTGAAGACCCACCACTTGATGCACCATTGGAACTGGATTTGTTTTGAATTGTGTGTGTCACACCGCCAACCTTCAACATAACTTTTTTTGGCTTCCCGTCATTTGCCATTGCAGCCCTCAATACACCATTACTGAATAACACATTTGATCCACCATCAGATCCACTCACTGGAAAGCCCCTCGAAATGCACTGATTAAGATTAAACATTTTCCCTTTAGAATTAGCATCCCTGCTATTCTCATCACTAGACACTTTGCTCATATCATCTGAAAGTGGTGTTGACGGCATGGGAGATCTATCAGAGAGTGGTTGCGCCTCAGGTATAGATCGGCGTGAAACCTGGCTCCTCCTTTTTCTTGTAGTGACTCCAATACCTTCAAATCGAGGAGCCCTAAATTGATCCATTGTCTTGAAAGATTCTTAATTCCAATTTCTACTGTAGCATATGTGCCTATTAAATGCCAAGGGACAACAATGGTATACAAGCAACATACTGCGTAGAGTCTGCATCCAAGAAATCAAAACATTTACTCTTGCAGCCCTTGAAAACATTTACTCTTGCAGCCCAATTGACAATGGAATGACATAAAAGAACTCATCTACGAATTCGAAGGGTAAAAACGAATAAATACAAACTCCGAAATTTACAAACCAATAACATTGTCAAAAGCAATACCTTCAACGCAAAAGGGCACAAAGAAATTAAACTTTACATCCATATCGGATGATATTAAGCCAAACAATGCACAAAAAGGCACCACAACATCAACAAATTAACATAAAGATCAGTAAAAACACCTCAATGTAACAAGGCAATCCACCAACACTAGCCATTGCGACAAAGAAAAGTAAATTATCAAAATCCCATAGAACAAGGCCAAAAAAAAAAAGGTTTATCAGTTACATCACTTGCTGATAGATTCATAATTTAAAAAAAAAAAAAAAAAACAAGAAATCTTATTGAACAATTGGACCTGATCTTATGCATACAAGCACAATGAAATTCCACAATCAAATAGCTCAACACATTACAGTACAGAAATCAAAAGTAAGCACCAAAATCCACATGAAGCAATCCTCAGCCCACCCCATCCCACAAAACTATATGCATCGCACACAGAGAACTCACATGCCTTAAACACAGACTCACATACTAAAATTAAGCCCAAATCAACAAACCCAAAATGCAATACATTCCATTACACGTAATAATCGCAAAAACACAAACGAAAGAAAAAGATTTACCTCGCAGATGAAAAATAACGCGACGGCGTAAAAGACAAGAAATAATAGAAAACGAGCGAGAGAGAAACAGACGATGTAATTGAGGCAGAGAAAATATGGGTCCGGTGTATGATATTGATATGTATATGTAGATGCAAAGATGGAGAGAAGAAGAAGAAGAAGAAGAAAGAGAAAAATAGGGATTTGTGTGTTAGGGTAGATATTGATATGGGGGGTCTGGTAACTATAGCAGTAGCAGTAAAGAAGAGTCTCAATTTCTTTCTTCTCCATCTTTTTTTTCACACACCTGTTTGTGTGTATGACAATGCGTGTGTTTTCGTGGGGGGATTTTTTGGTCTTTGAGTGGCACTCGGTCTCCTGACTCAGTCAGGTCCTGACAAGTTAACTCACCTCCCTCTCTCCGTAAGCTTCTCTTTTATTTTCCCTCCACTTCTTATGCTGCAACTACGTGCGTAGGTTAAGGTGATCCTACTCCCCGGTTTATTATAGCAACACCAGGTCCCCCATGTGTGAGTCCTTCGTGCGCGTGATTCAATTTTTCTTGCGAAAAAACAATTTATTATTAATAAATGGCCCCACATTTGTGGAATTTGAGTCCGACAGTTTCAAAAATAAAAAATAAAAAATAGTGCAAAAAATAAAAAATAGAAATCCATATTTTAATGACTGTCCTTAATTTTAAAAATTGAGCAATTTTAATATAATTTTCGATTCTAGCTACAAAATTGAATTATATTTCTGTTTTAAAGTTACAGTTAGAAACAAATAAGATATCAGCCCTTTTTTTAGTCACATTATTTTTCGGACAACACTACATGTATATCCATTTTTTACCTAATCTTATCCACACTCACAATAAGGCGTGGGGACAACACATTTGTAAATTCGCATGTGAGAGGGTGTAACATTTTCAGTGCAAAAAATTCAGTACAAATTGAATTGTCCTTATTTTTTCATTCTCATTTTTCTATTCATTTTCAATCACACATTCTTCAATAAAATAATATTTTTCATCACATCAATAACTTTTCCTTCTTTTTCAACCACACATTCTCATTCAATCTATTATTCCAAAATACANTTCTCATTTTTCTATTCATTTTCAACCACACATTTTTCAATAAAATAATATTTTCTATCACATCAATAATTTTTTTTTCAACCACACATTCTCCATCAATCTACTATTCCAAAATACATTTTTTCAAAATAATGTGGCTCAAACACACCAGAATCATTTTGATACCAATTTGTAAAGAACCGGACCAAATAATAAAGACGAGAAAATAAGAGTAATATAAAAAATAATAGATCACATAAACACAAAATTTATGTGGAATAAGATGATAATTTCATATACTAAGAAATTAAAATTGTGTTTATGAGATTTTATACTCTCAATCTAAATCTAAACAATTATCTCGAGTTCCAATAATATAATAATGATCTAATTGTTATATTCTATGAAGAGCCTACACTTTGCAAAGTATTTATAGGAGTCCAGTTTTAGAGTTATGGATAAAGTAAAACCAAAAAAAAAAAAAAATCATCTCAAAAACCACCTAGGAGTCCAATTCTTATGTCGGCGGCACGGCTCGCCCAAACGTTGTTCCCATTGTTCCACATGGCATTGGGGCGCTGCGACCCTAGCATTGGGGAGTCATTTCTCGGGTGCTTTTCCTCCAATTTGTTTCATTCATTCCAAAGTCTTTTTTCCAATCGAACTCTCAATCCATAATGAAATTTGATCCCTTATCTATCCAGACTTCCAAACCAAAATTACTCACGCTTTCTTCATGAATCAAATATCCAAATCACATGAAATTTGAGTCACAAACATAAAAAACTCTATCTTGACACAAATTCTATAGCAATGAATTAAGTTTTCATTTTTCAAGCCATTATCCAACTCTTTCACCATGCCCATTATTGTCAATGCCCACCCATGTAGAGCATACTCAACAACTGTGAACAAAATTAAAGTCTTGCTTACCAGCAGAATTACTTTCAATGCGAACTTTACTTGAATCATCTTGTTCAGTACCAACTCCAACTGAGTCATCAAATATGTTCGAATCATCACGAGTAACATGATTAATAAGATCACAACTAGCTCCAGTTGAGTTACTGGAAGATTCCCCAATATCGTTGCTCGAATCACCATGAGCAACAACCAACTTTATCTGAGTTACCGCTTATCAAACCATAAACTGTAGCTGCTTCCACAGTAACGTCAAATAATAAAGACGAGAAAACAAGAGTAATAAGAAAAATAATGAATCACACAAAAAATACAAGATTTATGTGGAAAAAGATGAGAATTTCATATATCAAGAAACTAAAATTGTGTTTACAAGATTTGATACTCTCATTTTGAATATAAACAATTCTCTCAAATTTCTAATGTCTATAACAATGTATTAATTGTAGAGTTAAGTCTAAGAAGATCATGCATTTTATGGAGTATTTATAGGAGTCAAGTATTGGAGTATGGATTAAGTAAAACACAAAAAAGGGCATAAAAAATCGACTAAGAGTTGAATTTTTTTGTCACTAGGGGTGTGCCAGCATCGTGGCGCCCCAAGTGATGTTCCCTTTGTTCCGCAATGGTGTCAAGGCACCACGACCCCAACGCCGTCTCTGTGGTGCTTTTCCTCCAACTTGTTTCCTTTATTCTAAAGTCCTTTTTTCAATCAAACTCTCAATCATGATGAAATTTAATTTTTTATCTATCCGGACTTCTAAATCAAAATTATCTAAGCTTTCTTCATAAATAAGACTTCTAAATCATATGGAATTTGAGTTACAAACATAACAGTTACTTTTGTATGATCCTATATTAAATTATTTGTATACCAATTTATAAGAATATAAAAGTATTGACAATGTTAAGTACTCCCAAATTTAAGTATGTCAGTAAACAAAAAATAATAATAATTAAACAAAAATTTGTACTACTTTTTTTGCCTGAAGCACAAAAAGAATCTGTTCGATCAAACTAGAACCAGTTGGTAAATGCCAAGCCCAATTTGCATAATTCTACTTTGAAATGATAAGTTCCATGTGTAAAATTATCTAGAATAATCAATTTAATTCAATTTTTTAAAAATCAAAATGAATCGGACTATAGATATTATTCAAAAAAAAAAAAAATGTTAAAGAGTTTAGATTACTGTGCTAAAATAAACGAAGAGAATTCAAATTTCAAAGTTAATTTCTAAAGGCAATCAACAACATACGTATACAATAAAGGGAAAACTAAAAATGATAGATTTTTCGTAGTGCAATTTTTATTCTATAAGACTTCCTTGTTGTCAATAAAAGCACTTTAATCCATAGATTATGTTGCTTATGACGAATAGCAAATGAATATGGTATGGTGGACCTGTCTCAAGAAAAACATGTAGAAGAGAGGCATTCCACAGGTCAAGAAACTTACACCGTGCCTCGTATTCTATTTCATCGGAGGTTCAAAGAGTTTCAAGTGGACAAGGATTGAATTTTTAAAGAAATTACAGATTAATATTCTATTCGCTGAAACTTTAGCCCAAATGTCACTTTATCACAAATTCATGAAGGGGAGACGCTTGAAGAATTTAAACACTGATATCAACTAAGGAGTGCAATACAATTCTCCAAAATAAGCTATCTTCAAAGGTAAAAGGTCCAGGGAATTTAAAAATACCTTCCGCATTTGAAAAAGCGTAAATTTTCATTCTTTGTGTGGTTTAGGTACAAGTGCTAGCTTAATGTGTATGTCTGTCTACAGGAGACTAGGGTTGGAGGAGGTGAGCCAACTAAAGTTTCTCTATAACTAGTTGATCGGTCAATTAAGCTTCTTTAAGGTTTGGTGAAAGATGTGCTCATCAAGGTTGATAAATTAATCTTCTTGGTGGATTTCCTTGAGTTGAACATTGAAGAAGACAAAAACATGTCGATACTCATGGGATGGCCATTATTTGCAACAAGTCGACCTTTAATTGATGTGAAAACAGGAGAACTAATCTTGAGGGTATAGAATAACAAAGAATATTTGTTGGGTTTTGAGACCCAATAAATCCCTACGATGATGAAAAAACGATGTCGGAAATTTTATCGACACCAAAGCAATGCCTTGACTCGAAAATAACTTGGATCACTTGAAGCAGCTTACTTAAGTTAATGTTGCTAGTAGCTCATACTCGAAGGTCCAAGTTGTGGTAAGTTGGGGCTTTTAGTTGATGATCCAATTAATGTGCTCGGCCCATTTGGAGAGATGAGTGTTTGGCCCAATTGGAGGTGATCTAAACATATACTATACATCCATTTCTCCTATAGCGGTGTTGTTTGTGGGTGTGTGTATTTGTATGATAGAGAGAAAACCATTTAGAGAGGCGGCCGGTTTTCTTCTTGTGGAGATTAACTCCTCTTTGTTTTCTTATTCCTTTGTGGTGTGCAAATAACCACAACCATCATCCTTTACGGGTGAGAAAAACTTGTAGCAACCGAAATGTAGAAGTTGTGGGTCAAGCCATGGTTATTGTCGTTTCCATTGGATTGATTTTTGAGCCCAAGGTTAAAGTTTTCTCTTTGTTTTTAACAACAAATGATATCAGAGCGTGTAAGGGTGGAAAATTCGTGAAAAAACCGACCAAAAATCGGCTAAAAACGATAGAATCGAATGTAGAAAATTAGGATGAAAACTGTCCAGTTTTGACAAAACTGACGGGACCTATAAACGTGACTTTTGACCAAACCACAGGTTGATTGGTGAAACGGAGGCTAGATTCAGACTCTAAAAGGTAGAACCGCTTCTGGGTGGACGGTGCATGGGAAGCCGCTTTTTGGCAAAGGTTTAAACTAATAGTTTGCTCCGGGAGGCATGGTAGAGACCATTTTCAGTTTTGAGAGATACAGTGAAAGTTAGATGATTTTGCCCTTGGACGTTCGGGTGTCGAATATCATTTTGTGTTGCCGTAGGTGATGGAAGTTTTAGGGCAAATAGTGGTAGCCTTAAAGTGGTGAGTTTGTATCTCCTAGGTTACAGACCCGCAAATATGGTCCGCTTGGTATCGTGTTCTTTCCTTTTGTTATTGCAGTTAAGATTATTGTGTAGGATAACAAATTACTTTTCGTATTAGATCATCGTGTGGGATGACGTTAGGCTTGGCATTATTGTGAAGGGTAATTAGGGGTGGCAATTACTCGAGTCGAGTCGAGCCAAGCGCGCGCTCTCTCTCTCTCTCTCTCTCTCTCTTTAATAGATAAAAACATCTTCCTTTATCCGAGTTTGTGATCGGTTACTTAACTTTCGAGTAGGTAGAGTTAAAAATTATAAACGAACAACTTGTTATTAAAAACAATATTATAAAATAATATGGTTAAATTAAATATCACTTACCTAACGACATGTAATTTCCATATATTTATCTTGTAGTGGAAAATGAACGTCTGGTCAATCCTTCGTGCACATTAATACTTCCCAAATATCTTCTTATAGTACTAATCGGATGTGTTAGTATGTCATTTGCAATCGTATATACCACTGGCCATCGTCGTTCGTACTTTCGCCAAATTCAATTATTTCTTCTGAAATTTTTTTAATCGTTTTATTATTAGGCATATTATGATTAAAGTAATCATATAATTTAGCAGATAATGCATTTGGACTTGCATCCGATGTCTGATTACATGCAATAGACATACTACTACTAGATGAATCTATTTCATCATATTTATATGTATTAATGCTTTCAAATAAGTTTAATATTTCAGTGTCGTCTTCTTCAATATCAATGGGATGAATAGGTGCGGAGAGTACCCGACTAATATTTGCACACATTCGTTCGACATATAATTCATGCATTTCACATAAAGTTTGTTCAAAATTTCTACAAGTGATAGGTGTATTAAAAGTTAAAACTTTTAAAATCTGATCAATTACATATTTGGTACCTGATAAATTGTATCGGATGTTCATGATGTATGTTAAAGAAAATAACATAGACAAATCTTTTCAATATTTTTCTAAACTTTAATTCCATAGAATATATAATTTCACTAAAATTAGGGTCATTTTTATATTTATGAAAAGCTCTTGCAATTATATAAAGATGTTGAAGTACTATATAGCTAGTGAGAGATACTACACTCCAAATAAAATATTTATAGAGACATAAGAAAATTGTCAATTTTTTTAAAAAAATTTTAAGAGCTAAAAGTCAATTAGATTCATTCAAAATAATGTCATCATTGTTTCTAATATGCCTATTGCTATAAAATTCAGTTATGAAATATTCAAAATTTTCACATGATTTTAATAATAAGTGGAGTTCCATGTATGCCCTACATAACTAACAAATGTTTTCGTATTCGTTACTCCAAGTTCGACACAAAATTCCTCAAAGGCTTATTTTCTACTATGTGAAATCGTGATATATATTAGTGCATCCCTAATTCTTTGAATTTCATTCTTAATATGTTTCAAAACATCCTGCACAATTAAATTAAAAATATAACGCATACAACGATAAATAACTACCAAAATTGGGTTACAGTACCCTACACAATTTTATCGATAACTATCTTATTAACACTAGCGTTGTCAATTGAAAAAGATCGAATTTTACTCTCGCAATAGTATTCTCTAATAATATTCATAATAGCGTTATATATATTGTTTACGTTATGAGGGAACTCAATAATTTTTTATGCATACACTACATTAGGTCTATGTAGTATGCAATTACAATTATATAACCCATTTTATTAATCTATTCCCATAAATTCGAAGTTAAAGATATAACACCCTCGTATTTTTGTAAATCAGTAATCAGTTGTTTCTTTGTATTAAATAAATATTCTCTTGTATTGGAACAAAGAGTATTTGTACTTACCTCAACGTACCTCGATTGAAGATATTCTTCACATAGGAGACGAAATATTGGTTGTCCGCTATTGTTAGATGCAACTCAGCACCAATAACGAATTTCACTATTCTCGTTCGAACTTTCTCCTTCGAATACATCAACGTGGAAAGCGTCGTAGAAGCAGAATCGACGGTTGGATTACCAAATTGCAGTTACGTTTAATCGATAGCAAGAAGTCCATGTTTGACCGCACCACTTTGCAGTGACGGTTTAAGTGGGTGGTACCAATGCCTTTTTGCCATGTCAATCATTGTTGACAGTATTTACATACTACTTTAGACTCTACGTCTCTATCGACCACACGGCCCGTTGGAATCAATTTAAAGGATGCATGTTTTTTCCCCTTTCGCTTCTCTTGTATCGAAAATATCTAATTCATGTTCCTTTTCCCGTTCGACTTCGAGAACATTAATATAATCCAAATTAATTGAATTACTACTTCTGTGAGCATTCAACTCTGGAATATTATCAAGAATGGGTACTTCGTTGAAATCGGCAAATGCATTTCGAAATTGACTTTGCAGCGTCATAGGTGATTCGCCTCGGATACTGAACAAGCCATCAACAAATAAGCGTGGATCCATTTGTGAATTGCGATGAAATGTATATAATATGTATTGTAATTTGTATAGTATTTCTGATTAAGACAGAGAAATACGTATATTACCTTGATTTAGGATACCGTGAGAGATATGAATTGAATGGATTTGAGGACCACATAGACTTTGCTTGAGAGAAGTGGATTTGAGGAGCTTAGGGTTTGGTGATTTTTTATTTTCAAGCCGTGTTTATGAGACTAATTTCTGTCGTGGAGATGATAGAGAATTGATGTGGCACTCAATTTATCTTTTGAAAGAAGTTAATTGGACAAGTATAATATTTTCTATGTTAAAAACTAAAGCAATTAAATGCATTTAATTAATAATTTTCAGACAATTAAATTGTTTAAAATTTATTTTCTTAATGCATATTAACCTTTATTTTTATATATTCGAAATTAAATGTTTACCCTCCCCAAACGTGCTCTTTTCTGTAAGGTTTATAAGTAACCATTTTAAATCCCCAATTCCTAGGTTTTCAATTCAATACTAACAAAAAAAAAAAAAAAATGTCGAAACGAAAATTCGGATTCGAAGGGTTCGGCATGAATCGCCAAGCTACGTACAACTTCGAGCGATCCTCAGCTCCTCAACGGCTCTACGTTCCTCCGTCGTCTCGCTCCTCTGGTGGCAGCCACGACAATTATGAAGACACTGACCTTGACGACATCGAGTACGTCGACGACCGTGAAAACGACGCCGTTAATGGTGCCGGCGGCGGTGATGATGAGATTGATCCTCTGGATGCGTTTATGGAGGGTATACATGAGGAGATGAGGGCGGCGCCGCAACCGAAGGCAAAGGAGAAGTTGGATAAGTATAAAGATGATGAAGAGGAGGATCCGATGGAGAGTTTTTTGAGAGCGAAGAAAGATGTAGGATTACAATTGGCTGCGGATGCTCTTCAAGCGGGATATAATTCTGATGAGGAGGTGTATGCCGCGGCTAAGGCGGTGGATGCTGGAATGCTTGAGTACGATTCTGATGATAATCCTATTGTTTTGGATAAGAAGAAGATTGAGCCTATTCCTGCTCTCGATCATAGCTCGATTGATTACGAGCCCTTTAACAAGGATTTCTACGAGGAAACGCCCTCCATTTCTGGTAATTGAACCGTAGCCTAGTATTTTTCCCTACACTTCTAGTTTGTGATTTTTCTTTACTTTCGTTCTCATAGTGTTAACACTCATTTGGCGAGCGACGGTCAAGATAATCCAGGAAAAAAGTAGGTTTTACCTAGGTAACTGTGGTTGCTGTTTAGTAACTTTTTTTATATTCACAAAGATGGCGTTGATTATATGAAGTTATAAATACAAGCAAACATGACAATACACGCTCGCATAGAATCAAAGGACTGGGTTGTGATTAGTAATTAAGCATACTTTAAGAGACTTTAACTGTGGGGAAACTTTGTGTTAAGTTAGCTGGTATATATATACGATGTACTGTCTATGAGAAGAACTAGAATCTGCTTAAAATTTTGTAAGATGCAGCATTTTCTAGTTCAAGGGGAGAAAAAAGAATTCCTACAGAAATTTCTAGTAGAAGGAAAGAAAGTGTTTGCCTTTTGTCCCGATTCAATGTCTCACATACTGATTCCTTTTCCTTATCTAGGTATGAGTGATCAGGATGTTTCTGAGTACAAGAAGAGCTTGGCCATTCGTGTGTCGGGTTTCGATGTTCCAAGACCTGTTAGAACTTTTGAAGACTCTGGTTTTTCTGCGGAGCTAATGAAAGCCATAGCAAAACAAGCATATGAAAAGCCCACGCCAATACAGTGCCAAGCTTTACCCATTGTGCTTTCTGGAAGAGACGTCATTGGAATAGCCAAAACTGGTTCAGGAAAGACTGCATCCTTCGTGCTTCCCATGATCGTCCATATTATGGATCAACCTGAGCTTGGAAAAGAAGAGGGCCCCATTGGAGTAGTATGTGCACCTACTAGGGAACTAGCTCATCAGATATATTTGGAAGCTAAGAAATTTGCAAAGGCACACGGGATTCGCGTCTCTGCTGTTTATGGTGGAATGTCTAAACTCGATCAGTTCAAGGAGCTGAAGGCAGGATGTGAGATAGTTGTTGCTACTCCAGGGAGGCTGATAGACATGATAAAAATGAAGGCGTTGACAATGTTGAGAGCGACCTACTTAGTACTTGATGAGGCTGATCGCATGTTTGATCTTGGTTTTGAGCCACAAATTAGGTCCATTGTCGGCCAAATAAGGCCAGATCGACAAACCTTACTCTTCTCAGCGACTATGCCTCACAAAGTTGAAAAACTTGCTAGGGAGATACTGACTGATCCTGTAAGAATTACTGTGGGAGAGGTTGGTGTGGCCAATGAAGATATCACACAAGTCGTTCAAGTAATTCCATCAGATGCTGAGAAAATGCCTTGGCTCCTTGAAAGGCTTCCTGCATTGATAGATGAAGGCGATGTTCTAGTTTTTGCTTCAAAAAAGAACACAGTGGATGAAGTTGAATCACAAGTTTCACAGAGGGGTTTCAAAGTTGCAGCTCTGCATGGTGATAAAGATCAGGCTTCTCGAATGGAGATACTGCAAAAATTTAAATCTGGAACATATCACGTTCTCATTGCAACTGATGTTGCTGCTCGTGGTCTTGACATCAAATCAATTAAATCTGTGGTCAATTTTGATATAGCAAAAGATATGGACATGCATGTCCATCGAATTGGAAGGACAGGTCGTGCCGGTGACAAAGACGGAACTGCTTTCACTCTCATAACACACAAGGAGGCCAGGTTTGCAGGTGAATTAGTTAACAGTTTAATTGCTGCTGGCCAAAACGTATCTATGGAGCTAATGGATCTCGCCATGAAGGTAATTTCAATTTCATGCATAATTTACACAGCCATGCTATATATTTCATATTTCCCATTGTTTTTAATTGCATAAAATGATTTATATACATGTATTGCACACCAGAAATCATCTCATATTTTGTTTAATTTTTGGATAGTTGAAGTAACTAAAATCTGGAGCTAAGAGAAATTTTGATGCTGCTTGATTAAAGTAGTAAAACACCTACCATGTTACATACTTTGGGGTTTCCTCCTTTGGCATCCATTCATCCAATTCTACCAAAAATGGGCACTTATTAGAAGTAAAAATTATTCAAAACTCAAGTCATAAGGGAAATCACGTAACTATTAATATGCGTATGTATCTTTTAACCAGTCTGCTGTTAACCATGGCAGAATGGTTTATTAATCAGTTGTATACCAAAGTTGTCCCGGATGATTCTCCGGTTCATTCCTATGTAAAATGGAAAACAGTAGCTTAAGTGGGTAGTGAATGTCTCATAGTGGAATTCTATTCTTATCAGGGCTATTTTTCCTTCTACATGTCTAATACTGTTTTTTATGCAATGTTTCATGCTTTGAATATATGCAATTGCTCTTGTGTATGTTCTCTATGATAAATTGAATTGCTGTAGAGCTTCCGCTCTTGGTGTTTATATATTTCATGATTGAGTGACTTTTACCGTGTAAATCATTAGGATGGGAGGTTCAGATCCAAACGTGATGCACGGAAAGGAGGTAAGGATCTCAATTTTGCAAATGACATGCTCATAATGTTCTTGATTTGTTCGAGTAATTGAGATTCTTGATGCATAATGCATCTGAATGATCTGGTGTTTCCGTATTCTCCTCCATAATATTTATTGAGGGGTTCTTCATTATGATGAGGAGTGACCTTAGAAAAAATAAATTTACGTTAGTGTTTGATCTTCTTTTGTCGTTTATATTTTATTTCTATTGGAGAGTTTTAGAAACATATGTTGCTCCTCCATTGAATGTTCAATATTATTTACAGGTGGCAAAAGAGCTAAAGGGAGGGGAGGTGGTAACCGAGGTGTGCGAGGTGTGGATTTTGGTCTGGGTATTGGGTATAATCAAGAATCCAGTGCAGCATCAAATCCTGTTCCAAGTCGTTCAGCTGCAGTTAATTCTCTGAAGACAGGGATGATGGCGCAATTTAAAAGCAATTTTGTTGCTGCATCATCAAATTCCCAAAATCAGGTTGTGAACCAGAATCCAGGCATGCATGCCACCAAAAGAATGGCTTTGCCTGGCTTTGTATCTGGTGGGACAATAGGTGGAGACATTCATACTGCCAAGACAACTGGTTCAATTGGTACTGCCTCTGTGTTGAACATTGCCACTCAGAACTCAGGAGATAATGCGAATCAAAAGCGCTCAGAAAGGTGAATTTCCTGAACTAAACATTCTCAGTTTTAATGGTTTTGACTTGAGTAAAATATTTGCATGTTTTAACGTGTATAAGAAAAAAATAATAATTAAAGATTCATGTGCAAATCTTCAGTTTAGGTGTTAAAACTTGCATTTTTTAATTAAAATTGTTAATATTTTTTTCTTTTATCGTTTTTGGTTTTGTTTGCAGTTCCAGAGATAGGCCTAGAGAAAGGCGGAGACCCTCTGGTTGGGATCAGTAACCTGTAGAGGACGATTTGCTGGTAGCTCAATACCTTTTAATTTAATTTAAAGTGACATTGTATCGTGTGTGTGTGTGTGTCTAATGGCGCCAAAGTGCAGAACCAAAGTAGATTTGCCAATTAATCACGAAATGCTATGGTTCTTACATATAATTTCTTAATTTCTTTCCTGTATTTTCTTTAATCTTAGTTCGTGTATCTATCAAAATTTTTACTTTTTGAAGGCTAGTCACAATTGCTTCCATGTTTAAAGCAAGGATATGATTGTATTAAAATGATTTTACCGAATTCTGTCTACTGTTTAAAGCAAGGATATGATTGCTAGTTAGTCATTTTACCGAACTCTGTCTACTGTTAGAAGAGATTTTACAGACAAGGATATGATTGTATTAAATTTTCTTCATTTCATGGGAATTCACAAATCGTCTAAGTAGATTTTATTTTATTTTTATTTTTTTTCAGAAAATAATTAATTTTACTTCAAAAACCCAGTTTCGGAAGGAATCTTAACAAATAGCATTGAGAAATTTTTCCTGTGTTTTTGATGGATCTCCTTGTATTGCTGCACTCTCTGGAATGGGAGAATTCTTGCGTGGTAATAGAATTCCTGTGCACTTTCTATTGTCAAATTTGCAGGGTGATGTTTCTATTTTTCATATATTGAGCTTAAAGTTTTGGGGAAAGATTCATATATTTGACTTCAAATTTATGAGAATTCTAATTATTTAGTGGTCACAATGCCACTCTAACATTACCCCATTGAAGACCTAGAATGTCAAAATGAGTTGTAAACCCACAACCTGGTTTTCAATTGGTCCTCGCCGAGTCGAATCGCTATTTTGTTCATAAATTTGCATCTGTTTCTTTATTTTTCAAAAAAATATTGGCCCTAGATGGCTGTGGATCCTTGCTGTAGGGATGGGCGGCCACGGAAAATGGCCTGATACTGGCAGTGCTGTGCTTGTGCATGACTAAGCAAAAATGAGTTGATGTGAAACCTAGAAAGCACAAATTTGACCCGTCAATACTATAGAAGGTTCAACACTAACTGTTCTCGAGGAGTACTGCAGAAATTCCTACATTATCAAATTCCATGAAATTCAAAATGATGAAAATTCACGATTAGACGGAAATTGCGACGAGGATGATCGAGTAGATTAATGTACTTAAAAAAAAAAGTCTCTTAATATAAATGTAATTCTGAACGTTTAATAGAAAAGATCTATTAAGTGTAGGTGCTTAATATATATGATACATTAATTAATTAGTGAATACGTTCATTATAGATTTCGAATGTAAAATGATTTACAAATAATTGATGAATCATGTCGTTTAGCTTGGTAGATCTCTATCTAACATTAAAAGTCCTAAATTTAAAATGTGTCTGTTAATGTTTAATTGTCTTCATTAAAAGCACGCGATTTTAAACTTTTCAAAAATAAAATTTAAAAATTTCATTCAGAGAGAGAGAGAGAGAGAGAGAGTGTGTGTGTGATGTTTGGTTGTGTTCGCATGTTTGATGAAAAAAAATTATTAATGTATTTTTGTGAGACTCTTTATTTTTTGAAAGAACATCATAGTCTTAGACTATTAAAAGAAAACATATTTATTATCAAAAGCTTTATCAAACAACATCTTAAATTTAAATAGCAAATTTTTTATATACTTCAACAATCTCTTTTAGTTTACTTTATTCCATCAATCATTCACATAGCACACTATAATAAGTGATGAGAGATAATGATTTGTTACAGTGCCACGTCAAGTTAAGCAACGATACTTAGGAAATCAATTTCGTATATATAGTCCATGTTTGATTCTCATTATTTTCAAGATACATTTTTCTTTCTCTTTTTTTCAAACACACATTTTTCAATAAATTAATATTATATATAAATTCAAAATTTTTCCTTATTTTTTAATTACGCATTCTCCAACAATTTACAAGTCCAAAATATATTCTTACAATAAAATGGAGCTCGAACAAGCTAATAGCTAAATATTCAATATAATATAAATAGTTTAAATAGTAGAGTTTTGAAACCTTTCATTTTAATAGATGCAATCGTGATNACACACAATTTTCAATAAATTAATATTATATATAAATTCAAAAAATTTCCTTATTTTTTAATCACGCATTCTCCAACAATTTATAAGTCCAAAATATATTCTTACAATAAAATGGAGCTCGAACAAGCTAATAGCTAAATATTCAATATAATATAAATAATTTAAATAGTAGAGTTTTGAAACCTTCCATTTTAATAGATGCAATCGTGATAAAAAATCAATAGTGAATTTGACTCTCCAAATATGGATAATTAAACTCACACTTTGTTTTTAAAATGTTATTATAAAATGTCTCTCGAAACTTAATTTCAATGATACTCTCTAAAATACAAAACGTCTTACATTTAAAAAATCTATTAAAAGTCACTTTTTATTCACTTTATAATGGTTGAATTCAATAAGTTACAAATTTCAATGCTTCACATCTTGGAATAGTAGATGTATACGCAAAATAAAGAGCAAAACTTGAAATATATTAAAACTTTTACTCTTTAAATTTAAAAATTATGCACGACATGCTCTTTAAATTTAAAAATTCTCATGAAGATGCTCTTTACCATTAAAGTCAATGTATTTAAAAGGTACCTTACTTTAATCCCCAATGTTAAAAGTCCTAAATACAAAAATGTCTCTCAATGTCTCAAAATAGGTACATGATGGTACTGGAGATCAATGAATCTCTGAAGACAATATCTGGTATGTTAACTGCCTACCATGACATAATCTCTAATATAGAAATTTAGATGGCTGTAGCAAATTGTGGAAAAATCTAAGTAAATTATACAAACAGAGTAAACCAAGCTTTTTTCTATCAGGATTCGAAGCTGCACGTGGTGCAATATAAAATAAACAAGAAATCGCAAATGAAAAAGCCGAGGGAACAAATCAACACTCATGAAGAGGCTTTCTTCTTCAGCATTAAATGATTTCGTCGCGTGACATGAAAAGCTGTCAGAGGAACATTACATCTTCTAAATTTTCTGTTTTAGAGTCACTTCGATGATAGCTATTGGAGTTTTGGGCCGATAATGCTCATCTGTGTCCACCTCTTCAATTTCCTGGATAGCATACAATGAAAGCGAAAATTTGGTTAATCGATATGGGATGATTTGTATCATCATTCAAATGCTTGACGACCAAGATTTGATTATAAATCTTAGAAAACATCAAAAAATTTCAGAAATGCTTCGTGATAGTATGTAAAACAATGGCAAAGGAGGAACAAAAGTAGGGACTAAAAGGGCAGCTTTATGTGCCTTTGTAGACAGGGCAAGCAAGCATATACAAGGTTCAAATAGTCAGCCAAACTGGCCAGAAGATCATGCAATAATTATTTTAAAACGTGAAGAAAAATCTGGGAAATGGGCTATTTCATCCATGAGGTTTTAAGGCTAAATAATGGACAAACGGAGGTTTCCATTCAGAACAGCTGGTCTGAGTGGGTTCTCGTAGCATCAAAAAGAAAAGCAACATAAATAATAATCAAGATGTCACCTGTACAACATCTTCTCCCTTGATGACACGTCCAAATACATTAACTTTCTCGTTTAAGTCTGGAATTGGTGCAGTTGTAATTAAAAGATCGAATCTGCCCCCATCATGTTTTGTCTTAGAAGTGCCAAGCATAAAAGCTTCATGCTTCAGGCTGGGTCAAGAACGAAGGCAAAGCTTTTAGCCATGACAAATTAATCAATAAAAGATTTCAAAGAAGCACATGGAAGTGGAGCAAACCTTGTATCAAGTTGACTATAATGCTTTCCCTTCGAAGTCCAGTCTTCAGTAGTTCCAGCACTGTCATCATCACCCCCTTGAATGACGAAGTTCTTTATTACACGGTTAAAGAACATTCCTTTAAAGCGCCCCTTCAAACTGTAAATTTGTTTGGGTTAATATATATCCCAATCGGGGTTTCAATAATGTCCTCCCAGAACATTCAAAATGAAAAGTTCATTAAGTACTAACAAACAAAAGTTTGAGAGAACAAAAAAGACATCTGAAGCAAATAAACTTTCTACCACTTCCACCCTTTTCTGAGAAGAGTTGTGGAGTTTGTTGCAGGAAATTAATTCATTACATAAATGAACAATATTTATATTTGACAGTAGTGTGTGGAAAAAACCTCGCATCTCTTCTTGAAATGATCTAGCAATATTCAGTAATAACGAAAATCTTAGGACAGTGGCATCCAAATCCAGAAGTGTCTATAGTGTTGCATTTTGACTCACAGCTTATGTTAACATGCTTGTACATTCACGTTGATAAAATTCTGATCCAAAAAGCCAAGCCAGACCATCAGTAGCTGAACCCTTTGAATTCCAAGGGTATTTATGAGGATAAGTCCATCTCTTGATTGAGGTGTATAACTTTAACAGATAACGGAGTATCAAATTCTTAAATGTCAAAGTACAAGAACCAAATGTCACTGGGAGAAGCAAAAACTAGGCAAAAGAACTACAAGGGGCATATTTTCGGACGCTAATGTGATGGATATATAAAAAGGTTGATCAAATACATACCATGAGTCAACAAATTTCTCGACAACCTCAGGAGAAGAACCTTCCTTGTAAATTTCCACAGTTATTGAGCCTTTCGAGGTACGTATCACCTATTGACATATAACTACGTTATCATACTATCTGAAAAGAAAAATAAAGAACCATAAAAGGAGGAATAGAAAAATAGAGCATGGAAGTTTAAAACCACCAATGAAACATTGAATTTCATTAAGCGTGTGTTTCGTAGGGCAGAAAGTACTGGTAGATGTGAAACAGAAGGATGGAAAATGAAAGGGCAGTGATTTTTATTGTTTGTATGGAATGAAAAGTAGGAGGAAAGGAACAATTATTTTTCATCTCTCAAATTTTCTTCTTTTCCTCTCATTTTCCACCCCTATTCCCAGCCAAAGGAAGGGAAATAGTTTTGTCTCCTCGAAGGACGGAAAATCCATATTGCAATTATCCATCCCTCCTCTTTTTCCATCCTTTCATCCAACCATAGCCTTAATATAAATCTGGCAGCATATACTGCAGCTAACAACCAAATAAAGCAGAGTTCAATCTATTAACAAGAAGAGAAACACCGCTTAATATATATGCTTGTGGCACTGACTAAAGTCTAATAAACATAGAGAACTGCAGGATATAATGAGAAGTATTGGATTTTTCTTTGTTTGATATATAAAGCTTAAACATTCACTAAAGAAGCATAATTTTATAAACGGAACTACGATTCCACTCAATTAACCGAACGATCTATAGAAGCAGAGTATAAAACTAATGATTATCTGCCATATCAAGAAACTTACGGCATATCTAGGAATGTCAACTTTCTTTGTATCACGGCTATCGCCAAAGGCATTATCGTGCTGCAGAAAAGGAAGGGGGGAAATTCAAACATTAGACGTAAACATAGAAAATGGCACTACTGATGGTTACGGTATGAAAAGAAAATCATGTATATAGAGGCAGCACAAAGGATGAATGACACATGCCATTTTCGATGTCAATAAAAGTGAAGTATAAATCTAGTTAATAATAACACAGAAGTGGTTACCTAGCAAGCAAGCAAACAACTAAATATAGATAAAAGTAAGAAATAGCTATGGAATCTTGTAGGGGAAGAAACCATACCTCTACAGCTGGTAATGTATCCTCCATGTAAAGTTTTGACCTAAAAAGAGATAAGCACATGAGAATTATGAACATAACATATAGTTATTTTCAAGGAAGTGCATTTTGATGAACAAATCTATTATACATACAATTGAATAATTATCCTTCAATTTGGTAACATCTAGTACATTTCTAAAATTTATTATTTCCAGGACATTTATTGATCACTTTCATCCAAAACAAAATATTCAACTGAAATATTCAATGTTAAAATCTGTATTATGATCCCACAATCTAATCTCTACATACAAACAAACATACTATGAGATACATAGTAATCCATTCAAACCGTCAACCTTTACTATAAACCTTTTAAATTGATAAGACTAAGGAGGCCAATGGGAGTACAACTCAAATGGAGAACTCAGACAATTCTTACTTTTTTTTTTTTAATACCAAAATTGCAATAAATTCCAAAATCTACTAAAGACACATTAAATCAAGATCATCAAATGAGCAGCTTAGAGTGCAAGTGGAACTGAACTTACAGAGTTAAAAAAAGACAATAAAATCGCAAACCTTTTAGACCAGTATCTGCAGGTGGCAAAAATGAAAAGCACTATGCCAACAACCACGATGCCGTAAATTACAGTGGTAGCAACACTGATTCGACTCGGTCCCTTCTTCTTCTTGCTCTGTTGCAATAGAGTTTGAGGTTTGATCCTTGCCATTGAACTTTTACAATAAACACTTCAAATTTCTGAACATCGAGAAGAAAACCAGCTATCATTGATAGGAATTCAGAGCACTAAATGCTATTTTCACATTCACATATCAAATTGAATACATCGAGAACCAGTCAACCAATTACAAATTTTCAAAATAAATAAATAAATAAATAAATCCACGATCTGAAAATAAAAGGGCTTCGTATGGAAATCATTTCAAATTACAACCTCAATTACATCTAAAAAACAGAATCCACTACTTTTAAAAAAAGGCGAACAAATAGCAATCACAAAAAAATAAAAAAAGATCAGTCTTATATTACAGAAACACACATAATTTATAAAAACATTTACAAACTAAATCTAATCGAAAAAAATAAAGATAGAGTAGATACCTTAATTAATTTTCCTTTCTAGTCCAAACGTAGAAAATTCGATCTGAATTGAACTCCACTTGTAATTTTTTTTTTCCAGTTATCGCAATTCCTGAATTTAATTTCTCGAAGATTGTTTACTTTTACTTGAGTGGAGAGTAATTTTCAGTTGAAATGTAAAAGTCACAGCCACCGCGCGATATAATTCATTGGACCGAACAATTTTCTGGAAAGAAAAGCCAGAGAAAATTGTTTCTTACATTTTTCTTATTAAGAAAGAGGTCCCTGAAGTTTTATAATAGTTACAGAAATACCCTTCTTGTTTCAAGAATTACAAAAACTTCCCATCAAGTTTATCTGTGTAATATGATGGATCCTCCTTTCATCTAAAACGTAATTTCGTATTTCTTATTTCACCATTATCGAAAAATATTTATCTATCATCGTTTCTCCTTTTTTCTCTCTCAGTTTTAAAATTTATTTTAATTTTTTAATGCGAACGTTGATTTTAGCTGGAATAAATCTTGTTCCTTTTGAAGTATAAATAGAAATGATAACTTGAACAAATAAATTGAATGCCCATTTGTAAATAAATAAAAAAAAAAAAAAAAGGAATATATGGTATGTGAAGTTGAAAAAAGGGCGAAATATTCTTTCGATCTTTTATTTACAATTTTCTGTCGAAAAATACAATTTACATTTCCTTTGCATCTATCCATTGGAGAGCTTTTCGACTACTTTGAAAATCTAAATCACATTTTATATATTATTTTACACCACGATGATAGATGCTCTTACATAGTAATAAGAAGTGAATTTCAATGGACAAATGTAACTTGATAAACAAGACAATCCCAATCCCAAAAGAGAGCTTGTGGTTTGTACGTGTAAGCAGGTAAACTTAACAAAGACATCCAAAAGATTTCATCATTGTGTAGTCTGGTGCTTTGTTGTATAAAAGCTCATAAGGTGTCTTCCAATTTAAAATTGGAGTGGGCAATCTATTGATGATGTATGCAGCGGTTAGTATAGAATCACCCCAAAACTTTTTTGGTAAACAGGATTGTAACATGATCCTTCATGTTACATTATAGAATCATCCCTGGGTGGTCTGATCCCTGCAAGTATAGTGGATCACCATTGTTGTACACTTGAGCTTCCACTATTTCTTCATCAGGCACATTTTCGTTTGAACCAAATTCAAATGATCTTACATTACCAGCCATCTTCTCAGCCAAGAAAGATTCTGACCACAATTGCTATTTTATGCAATAGTTATCAAGTGAATAGAAGTAATATCAGATGAACCTGCTCTGATACCATGAAGAAATCAAGCCATAATTCTACTGTGTATAGCAGAAATTTGTATAATACGGCTAAATGATTTAATGAGGAAGAAGAACTTCTTAATTTTATTGAATGAAACTGAAGGTGTACTTATACATGAAAGACACTTACTCCCAACTAATTACAGTTGGAGGAAATAACCAATTTGTAACAACTTTATAACAATCAACTAACTATCAGAAATTATTTGTAACAAAAGGAATTATTTCTTCAATTTCAATGGACAAATGTAACTTGATAAACAAGACAATCCCAATCCCAAAAGAGAGCTCGTGTTTTGTACGTGTAAGCAGGTAAACTAAAGATTATCTATAGGTGCAAAGTTGGCAGTCCTACCGGCTGAAGAAACTCGATGCCCTATAAAAATAGACACGCAAAAAGCCACTACAGAAAAGAGAAGAGAAAAGGCTGTGGCAGCATCCCATGGGCTTCTTCGTTCTACCTTGGGGAGGTTGGAACCGCCCGGTGTAAAATCCATAGATATCCAATCACAGCTAATCGAATAGTGTGCGGAACCGTGCCATGGTTCGTTGTCCTCTGGGTACCAGAATGCAGCGGATACTTTGCTTGATTTACCGATTGCGAACTGAGCATCCTGTATCAACAAAGCAATGCAGTTGATATCGATTGCTATGCATATATAACTTCAGACCAGCATGTTTGGCTAAGCTTAAATTAGTAAAGTTAATTTGAAGTAAGTTTTGTTTCCAAACAGAGAAATGACCTTTTTCTTCCAAAAACAAAAAAATTAACTTTGTATTCAAAGTAACTCTCATCTTAATGTCTAAAGTAACTTATTTTCAATTTTGATGAAAAGAAAATTTACTTATTTTGCAGCTTACTCGTCAACTTATAGGAACACTTTTAAGCTTAGCCAAACATGCTCATTGGCTAGAAAAACAATACGAGGGATTCCCATTTTGTTTTGAAGTCGGTCCATAAACTAAAGATAGTATAAGCAGTTAAACAGACTGATATCCTTAGTTTGCATAAAGGAATCGTGAAAAGCTACTAAGAAACAGTTTCCGATTTTCCAGTCTTTTCTTTTCCGTTTTTTGTTTTTCATTTAGTTAAAGTAATAAATTGCTTCATTAGCTGCAAAGAAAACTTACCTGCTGAATTCGATCCATTGTTCTCAAAGGCCTTGAAAATTCAAAATAATATGTTCCTTTTTGACTGTTCGAAGCATATGGGCTATCTTCCTCCACGAAACCTGATTCATTCAAGTGCATATATCACAAATCAAAGCATGACTATTGTCCCAGAAAACACTAATCAGGATACCTAAATTCTGAAATAATAACAGAAAAAACTGTCGAAGTTTTAAGCACAGAACCCAGATAAAATGAAGATTAAAAGCATGTTCGGGAATTGTTTATAATCGATTTTTATTTTATATAGATAGAAATGAGTGGTGGATAAGTTGATAATATTTGTAAGTCCCTGAAATACGTACATAAAAAGTGGTTTCACCAAAAGTGTTTATAATTTAAACACTTGCCAAACAAGAGCTGAATATATGTAAGAAATCTATGTAGCCAGGAAGGATACCAAAAGCAATGCTGGTCGCAGCCGAAAGAACAAGAAAAATGGAAATAATATGGATCTGTTGTCTTTACCATTTTCAAGTCGTTCTCTGTTTTCGATTTTCCAAAACTATAAAAACGCGTTCTCTTTCCTATTTTTGAAAACGCGTTTTTGAAAACAAGTTAAAAATTTACAAAGAAAATCCAAAACGACAAATTTGTCGTTTTGTCGTTTTGGGTGTTTTCAGCTATAATCAAGTCAAAATTTTCAAAAAGCGTTTTAGATGTTTTCAAAACAATTTTTCAAAATGTTAAAAAGAACACATTTTCAACAATCTCAAAATGATGACTCAAAACCCAAAATCCAAAATGAATTCAAAACTTAAAACACAAAACTGAAACACAAAAAGAAGCCCCTAAGTTTTTGTGCTGAAAACCTTTTTACCATATAAAGAAAGCACCTAATATGACTCACAATCTAAAAGAACTAAAAATCGCTTCAAATGTAGAGATTTGTCGGGAAAAATGCAGTTAATTTATATTCCATATAACATTAATCAAGAACTTCCCCAAATTGGCTTTGCATTTTCGACAGAATATTTAGTGATGTGATGTGGCCCCAGCAAACAGCTAATGGTATCCAAATATATGCAGAATACAGAAGTAGAATATATATATAGCACAAAAGACCAAAATATAGAAGAAACAAAATACAGTTAGTTTACCAGAGTGATCAATCAAGCTACTATGCCACCATGCTCCTTGCCAATCATTTTGAGCACTGGTGTCATTGCCTAATTTGAAGGAGAAAAAAGCATAAGCATCACGGTAAGTAATAACAAACTATATATATATTGCTATATCGGGTCAAGAATGATATTTATAGAGTAGATAAATTCATTTGCAACTATACAGGAAATCTAAAATTTTGCAATGAGAAAATGGTTCTGAATTAAAATAATATGTATTTTAATAAAACATGTTACCGATAATCAGCTATAAGAGATATGGCTATGAACCATAAAACTCTATGACTTGGTTGAGTGAAAAACAAAACGTTAGGTTTCACGTGAATTCCGTGCGATGCCTTATTTCATGTTAACTGGCAGAAAACATTGCAGATAACCGAGTCAGGTCATCAAATATGAGCAAAATTGCCATATGGGAAATTTTATTCTATAGATTACACACCATCTGACCTTCGATGAAGAAACAGAAAATTCTCACTCTGTTATAAGTATAACAAATACTATGTTTAATAACTAAGGGAGCTATGTGAGCATGTATGGCTAAGCTTAAAAGAAGAGTAAAAGTACCACTTATAGAAAGCAAGTTTTGAACCAAACATTGAAAAAAATAATAATAATAATTTCTAGAAAAACTTGGCAAAAAGTTACTTAAAGTAACTTAAAGTTTAGGAACATGATCTTAGTAGCTTATCTATACTTTCCAGCTTCCGCATTATAGAAAACAAGTTCCAAGCATACCTGAAGGGCCAAGACCATCAAGGTATCGACAGTGCGGGTTCCAAGCATACACATCAACCAGATGACCAAACCTGGTTGTCGAGATCAAAATATATAAAACAAATATCTGAGTGACACAACGCATGAAACTCATTTACCTATTGCAATATAATTTGTCACGATACATCACCTGTCACCTCCATTTCCTTCTCTTTTGTCAACTGGATTTCCCCCATAAAGCCTTCCAGGAATAGCATTTCCTATTGAGAAATGCATAATGTCAACTTCATGGCCATGGCAAGTCTTGTTCGTGCATTTATCTGGTGTTTCTTTGCATCCTCCCATCTTACAGTACATAGATTTTTCAGCTTAATTTTAATTACACTTCACATTTATAATAAATAAAGAAAGAAAGGCCCAAAACAAGAGAAAAGCTTAAAGAACAGTTACTACTGACTTACTCTATGATAGGTTGCATTTTCACCAATCTGAAACATAAGAGCAACTGATGGGCATTTGTTATTTTCTCTGCAGGATACAGGAAAGGGGAAAGCATAATTATAACTCGAGATTGCCTCAACAAGGTCTAGAACTGGTAACCAGAATTCGACGATTCTATTAAAAAAAGTCGTGTGCATATTTCCTTTTTTGGAAAAGTAGGAAATTATTCCCAGATGCAATATTGACGTAAACACAGAAAGAAAATTCCTGCGTAACACCTGATTGAAAGATAACAAAAACGATTGCTCTCCAATAACTACAGGATCTGCTCAAGACGTCATACTGGGCAAGCGTTTGCTCACCAATATCTTTATCTGATTGTGCTCAGATCAATCTAACCAGATGTTCGGTGCATAACTCGAGTCAATATGAGCAAAGCAGTAAAGGCGAACAAAAGCTACCTATCCCATTCCAATCTGACTAAAAGGAAACAGTGTCCTCATATTTCAAAAAGATCAAACACGAGCTTGACCCGTCTAGGGAAAAGAGCAAAACACCACAGGATAGAGACATGGAACTCACATCTATATCAAAAAATTTTAAAAATTTAATTCAGGAAAAAAAATCCCAGAACATTTTTCCATAAATTACATCTACAGTTTGAAACTATACCCTTTAGTATATGCATAGTTCCCATTAACCTGCAACATGAAAAATGCCTCTTTCCCATCATGCACCACCTACAAAAAATCAAAACCGAAAAAATATGAACACGGAGAAAAAATGCATATTGACTGTTAAGAGAACCCAAAATTCAGCATCGTTTAAATATGACAATAATAATAAAACTCTAGGCTTCTCGTGAAACCCGAAGAATCAACATGAACACGCTCAAATAACTAATTTGATTCGTTTGAGCCTCAACTAATTTTAAGAAAACCTTGAGAGTCATTTTCCCAGAATTGTATTCTTCATCAGCATCTGGGTCCAGGGCAGGCAAGAGGGAGAGCTCAGAACCGTCAATGTCCTTCCAGTCATCCACGTGACCATCAAGAGTGATGATACCGGGTTTGAACTCGGCCTGGATTCGGATTCCCGGGTCCGCATCACAGTGCCATTCACCGGACTCCTCGTGCGAGTCAACTCGTTCGATCTGGGTCAGCCCACAAAACGCGACTGCGATGAGAAACATAAGGACTCGAAGCATCGTTTGGAACAAAAGTAAAATTCAAACTCAAAGTCTGGCGTTGTACTGCGTTATAGTGCAGAACAATAATAATACAGTATTGTTAAGTACAACACATCTGTACTAGCATTGAGTGGTTAAATTTTGATCCTCTCATATCAACATATTTGGGATAGGTTGACAAATAAATTTCACTTGATATGTTATTATTGAACTGTTTAAAATATGATTAATTTTTTCATTCAATCATCTATTATGACCTACACTCTTTATCACCGTTGACAAAGTGACAATCCTATTTGACTAGTTAAATGAATTGTGTGGAACATGTGCAAGGTTGCATAGGTTAATACTGTTATATTAAGTCCCTGTTCGGTACACATTATATTTTTCATTTTCATTTTTAACTACACGTTCTTAAATAAAATAATATTTTTCATCACATCAATAACATTTTCTTCTTTTTCAACTATACATTTTCAATCAATCTACTATTTTAAAACATATTCTTTCAAAATAACGTGGCGCAAACACAGCCTAAGTACAACATGTGTACTAGAATAAAATTTCAAACTTTTATGCTATTGTACTAACAAAATGAGTTCAATCGAGTTGTATCAATACCCATTTCAAGTAGTCTTAAAATTAGTTTTAAATAATTTTTAATTAGGTTAATCATGTAGAATATTTATTTCAAGTTTATTTTTAAAAAATTCATTTTCAATCGCATATTATTTTAATAAAAAAAATTATATGTAAATTCAAAATTTTAATATTTTTAACCATGTATTCTCCAAAAATTGGGGGTTAAAACAGGCCTCTATTTGTTACTCATTTTTTCAAAAATGAGAATGAGTTTTTTAACTGTTGCTAAACCAAATTCAAATTAATTGTAAGAAAGAAGTCAAAAATGCAAGGCAAGTGAGGCCCAACGAACGGATCTATTTTTTCTAGAAATGGAGAAAAAATTGGGCAGCAAACAGGGTCTTAATTTCCAAATTATTACTTATTTATTTTATATTCTCAATTTACTGCTTTAGAAAATCGATCCAATTTTCTACTTCCTCGCTTTGTCGTCGCCCCATTTTAAACAGACCACCATCCATTGTTGCCCATCACCGCCTACGTCGACCACCACCTTTGCTAGCTCTATGAACCACCATCGAATTCACTGCTGTCACCACCCCTAGAAATAATATATTTCATGTCTCCGTCCATTGCTGAGGGGCCGGTGATGTGTGGTCCAGGACATAGTTCGGCGTAAGCTTGGATACCTGGGTATCAAAAAAAAAAAATATGAAATAAAATAGGAATGAGAAATATATATATATATATATATTTCATGCCACACTGAAACACTCTATGTTGTCACCATCACCATCAATCATCCCAATATTTAACGCTGTCATTGCACCACCATCATCACTACACCATAAAGCACGTTGTTGTAAGGCCACCCCAAGATCTAAATTCAAAATTGCAGCCCAACCACAAGTAAAAAACCATCACCAATTCGAATATGAAATTGCACAAGATCTGGAATTTGAAATCTCACACATATTTCGAGCTCGTTTTTCTATTTTTTTGTTAAGTATTGCTAAATGTACAAAATAATTTACAGATTGATATATAGATTGACATTATATAAAAATTTGAGATTGTATAGCATGTACATCACAATTTATAAATTTTAACAGATGATGTGACGAAATTTGATCGAGTCAAATTCTCACTAACCAAATAATAAATAAAAAAATCTCTCACTTTCTTTTTGCCACCTCATTAATATGTAAATGATGATGTAAAGCAATTATTTTCCTTTTTTGTTTGTATTATTGCTTGGTGAATTTGAATTTTCCAACTTGGTGTTCGTGTTGAGGTGCCGGTGTGAATTTTTTTGGGTGATTTTGGTGCGTGACATCTATGTTGGTGGTGCAAAGCTTCAGAGTGGTTTTTGATAGTAGTTGGGGTGAGGGTTGGTGATGATGGACAATGACAATAATAGTGGTAAATAAGTTTTAGTTTTAGTTTTTTTTAATGGTGACAGCATGTTGTAACACAGTATGTTAATATTGGTGGTGGCGGTGATCCAATGGTGACGATGATGAGTTATGGCTACAACGGCGATTGCTGTGACGAAGTGGCGCATATAACAAAAAATACTGTGTTTCAAATTGCATATAAAAAATAAAATAAAAATCGTATTTTAGAAGAAAAAAGAAGGTTTAATATATATTGGGAATAGTACAGTATTTTTTTTTTATTGTATTTATGACTTGTTCTAAAAATAAATTCCAATGATTTCCTACCCACCCTCAACCCAACCTAGTCATTAAAATCCAAACCGAATTCTAATCCCATAGGAGCATCCTAATTCCTAATGAACCTAATCCCATCAAAGTAAAATCCTAACCCCAAGTCAGGTGTCTCCACTCTCATGAGCATCGATATTTTCTCTGATAAGGATCATAAATTTTCCACGACGGCAATATGTGGCATTGGAGAAAGCTCCACCATCATCCTGCAGTCCCCATCTGAGGAGTGAGTTCTCGCGATTCCTTTGCTTTTGTGATTCCTTTGCTTTTAGTCTAAAAATCATGCTATAGGTTGTGATGTTGAATAGTAAACTGCATCAATTTTTAAGAAAACAAGAATATTTGCAGTCTTTAGATACATTTATATACACACACAAAAACATACATACAAATGAATGAATAGAGACAAAGAAAGTCTTATTCGAGCTTCGAAACACTACAGTAGAATCTAAACTTCACAAACGTGGCCGCATGGAAGTTTCTGAGACCAATATAGGTTCCTTATAGCTTCCAAAAATTGGTATTTTGTGAGAATGGAAACCGTCTCCAATTCCTATCTGATCAAATAATACATTCAGGCTTCTGAAAAATCTTAAAATAATTATAAAATATCTCAATTCGCCTTTACAGTAAGGAAAATAACAGAGCAACATATTTCAGTAACTTCTGACAGAGAACTTTATTTCCTGAGTCGAGAACATGAAGAGAAATAAATTTTAATGTAACATTTCTAAATGTTCAATTACTAACAGACACAGAAAGTCGCGAAAGATCTAGCCCCTGTTTGGATGCCCTTCTTCCAAAATTAAATTAAGAATTCGACCGTTATACAGTCAACGGGCCCACTTTGGCAGCCATGTTTGACTGTTTTATCTGCAGTCAGTTAAAATTTTTGATGAAAAGACCATGATGCCCCTAACTTGTTGTATTCAATATTCATAAGTACGACAATTTTGACATTTCAAAATAGAAAAAGATGGCTGCCATTTTTTTTAATAAATATTGCGGCTGGATCACAGTTAACCGAAATGTTGCAACATTTATATTTTTTTATTAAAATGTGGAATTAATGGCTCCCAAACAGGCTGCTTAGCTAAGACTTAACCGAATTACCAAAATTGGATTAGTCCTTCCAGGAGTTTGCACTCAGAGAATCCTTGCACACTGATAGACCTTTTGATCCTCCCAAGTCCCAGCATTGACCAGGCAAAGAGATCCGAACAAATCTACTCAAATTGGAAATGAAAATGAAAGAATCAGCACACTATACTGCAAAGGAGTCGAACCACTAACCGGCGAAGAATCACCGTATATTGTTATACGGAGTAAAATGTTAAACAAGGTTACGCTACGATGTCTATTCTCAAATCAATATCTGGAATGCATCCAACAAGGGTTTTACACTATCTATCTGAAAAATATCCCAAACTATTGTGGTATACCTAAATATAACGCCATGGATTTATTTCTGAAAATGTCCCCTTGAGTGAACATCCAATATGACAAAAATCAAATAAAGTCAAGTTTACACGACGACTCACAAATGATTCGCTTCATAATTGTAGTCATCATGAAAGCAACAATACAGAAACATGATACGCTAGTAGTTTTCATGAATTATTAAGAAAAAATTATTATTTATGCTAATCGTTACGGATGGTATGGTGAAGTTTTAGAAACTTAACTGCTACAAGGTATATTTTTTTTACTGAATTATCATAGTTCATTTTCTAATTTTTTTTACAGCGATATCCAATCAAAGAACTTCATCCGGAAACAAAAAATGGAAAGAGAAATAGATAAATAACAGAGTGCAAAAAATAAAAATAACTAAATAAATGAAACAAATAAATAAGTAAATAAAGAGTATAAAAACAAGCCAAATTGCTGAAAATTCTGCATTAATGCCTTATTGGAATAACTAATGAAGGTTGAGATGGTCGATATAACTAGATTCAACTAAAAGACAGATAGCTTGTACATGGATCTAACAATACAAAAAGCCATTTTTGGAGCACTCTAAACACAGGAACTGTGAAGTTAATTGATGTCCGTATCCCATAAATGGGGTGGAGTATGGGAGGAGCCAGTGGTGTTGGTGAAGGCATACGAGGTGGTCCAGGTGTGGTTTTGGTAGGAGTGTAGGAGGTGAAAAAGGAGGTTGGGCCGGTACTGGTGGAGGAGGAGCTGGAGCTGGAGCTGGAGCTGGTGGGGGTTTTGGATGAGGTTATGGTGGTGGGGGAGGCAGAAGTTTTGGTGGCAATTAATCTCAAATCATCAGACATGCTTCTCATGAGCAACTAACAAGCATAGTTTAGTATCTGTGAAAGCATGGATATGTGTTTCTATTCCTGCAACTGTCCACTTCATTCTTTTCCTTCACTTTGCACGGATCTACAATATTCTATAGCTGCTAGGTAGCTCAAACAGAAGCTAGAAATCAGAGAGGAGAAGGAAAAAACCAATAGGTGCAAAATGAATTACTTTATTTTCTGTTTCAATATAATTGCATTTGAAATATACAAGCTAATTATACAATATAATACGAACTTATGAACTTATTAAGATAATCCTTTCCAATGAAAATACACTTCTACTTGTCACTTGAGATGATGAAATGGTATAAGAGTTAAACGTTTCAACGCTCACTGAACTTTGGACTTCGTCACGAGTTACTCATTGAACTTTAGAAAACTTCTCATTGGTCCCTCAACTTTGGTCCGTTGTACTCCACCCACTAAACAGATTCTGTTTCTCTTTTAGCCTACATGGATGACGGAATTCCTATGTGGCTGTTAAATCCATCCGACTGTTAAATGAAACACCAACATGATCGCTAGCTCATCAAAGCCTATCAACACCCAAATGCGCCTCTACCAAATAAAACAAAACAGGACTTCGTTAATGGAAAATCCAATAAACTCACAAAATCGTGGAAAACAGAAATCAGTTTGTCACTCCTCAACTTCCACCACCCTCTTCCCCACTATCGCCACCGCCACCGCCCACCACCAGTCTCTCCACCTAAATACCAAGCTACCGTTCACAGAACCCACCTCCAAATCCACTTGACCTATCACCAAGCTCCACATTTCATCCTCCACACCCTCCACCACCACCTCCTCCAAAAAAGCCACTGAAGAAACAATCTTTTTCAACGGCGGAGCCCATAGGCTCATAGAAAACCTTCTACTGGGTTTCACTCCTCTGGCTTCCTTTAACCCTAGCAACAGTTTAGGGGCCTTTTATTTGAGATACAGGTTTACAAATTTGAGAGTCTGACATATCTGGATTAACTGGGCAGGACAGAAGTGATTTTTCATATGAAGTAATCAAAGATGTTCAGGTACGTCAAAAATCAGAACTTTATTTTGTTCCACAACTATCTGAAGTGACTAACGATTAATGTTTTTCTTGATTGCTTCTTGATTTGGGACGTGAATTTTGATTCTCATTTCAATTTTTAGGCTTTGCAATTTTTGGCAGAGGCATGTTTGGGATTTGTGATTTAATGCGCTGGCATCCAAGTTGGCATCTGATTTTAATTTTGGAAGGAGTTAATTGCCATGTGAGAATTCCGTCACGCACATAGGCTAAAAGAGGAGGAATCCATCCGGTGAGTGATGAAGTGCAACGGCCAAAGTTGAGCGATCATCGGAAAACTTTCTAAAGTTGGTGAGTAACCAGAGACAAATCCTGAAGTTCGGTGTTGAAACACTGAACTCAATGATATAAGCTAAGATTTAACTGACTAAGAAAAATATAAAATTTACCAAATTGGATTAATCCTTTCCAGACCTCGCAGTTGGAGAAGCCTCAAAAGCATGAATTAAGCCACCAGACTACATTCAAATTAGCGTACAATATTAGCTACAAGTAGTGAGCACAGATTTTTTGATCCTCCAAGCATCGACTAGGCAAACAAATTATGAATAAATTCCATCCAAAATCAATTCAAAACTGAAGTCGTAACAGATAAGAAAAATATAAACAAAAAAGTTTTTTTAAAAAAAAGGAGTATAAAAACGAACCCGATCTCTGAAAATCCTGCACTGGAGGCTGATTGAAGTGGTAAAATCTAACTAGATTAAACGAAAAGACATATTACGAGTTTGTGCGTGAATCTAACATACAAAGACCACACCGCTACTAAGGAATTTGGTGTTAATTAACTGCCATATCCCTCAAAACCCAGGTGTGTGTTGAAATATTAGATTCACGCACAAACTCAAAATATGCCTCTTCCAAGTTGTATTATCCTCGCAAAACGTAAAATTGTACGCAAATTTCCCCAAATCTAATTCTAATATGCAAAGATAGAAGGAAGATGTGGCAGCAGGAGTAGTTTTGGTTGGCGGCTGTGTGCCAAATGGCAATCGGCCTAATACAGAACCCTAGGCCGTAAGACTTTCCATTATTATTAGGGAAAATTGCAGCATCAATCCCTAACCTTTTCATTTTTACAGACTTTATCCTAATCTTCATTTTGTACCAGAGGAGGTCTCTAACCTTTCATAAATAT
>CAIGRB010030961.1:1264-27428 GCA_903798255.1 Fraxinus quadrangulata | reverse complement strand
AGTCATTACCTTGCTTATACTTAGTAAAAAACACTCCACACATTTTTTTTTCAACATGCATGGAATCAACACACTTCTAGATAATATCGTTCACCAGCTCGACCGCCCCCAAACTTATCTTGCAATGTGGTTAAGTAATAAAGAATGTAGGTTGATATAAATTTTCAAACAACTCACAACCTAGTTCTACCAATTCAAACCTTTCTCCATCAATCATAAATTTTCACATCCATATAACAATTAATCATGATTGTAGTGCTCAAAATGATTTGGAATCTCACATGGAGAAGCAAATTTTTTGGGAAAAAAAATTAGGCTAGACATATTTGATCATACATAGCTCAAGAATCAACAACAATTTTAAACATCAAACAATCCTAAACTGGCAACGCTTATCTAACATGTCAAAACAAAATCCAAAATCACAATAATTTAAGCACAATCACTACTTCCAATTACACAAATTTTAATCAATTTAATTCTAACAATAAAAAGAAACACATACAATTAAGATTATGACTTGAAAATAAGGAAAAAAAATAACTAAAAATCTACAAAATAAGAAACCATAAACCCTTGGGAATTTTTGAAGGAAAACATGGTTGGAATTCATGTTTCTCTTAATCATCGCCTAATTAATTTCTCCATAAACCAATTTAACAAATTACTCATTTATAATATTAAACCTGATTTTTCAAATTTAGTTAATTACCTCTCTTGGGCAAAATTAACCCTAATTGATTGGTTAACCTTACTATATCTACTATATCTATATGTCAATTAAAATAAAACAACCGCATTAAATCTTTGTAAAAATAGTTCAATGGGTCATTTATGGTTAGAGATATTTCTCAATCCTCTACAAGAACCTAGGGTTTCTACTATTTGGTTAAAATGCACAATCTTCTTTCGAACGATGTACATATCACTAAATACAGTCTGATTGGCCATATAAAAGAAAATACAATAATAACAATAGTAAAAACACATGAACATAAGTAATTTAACGTCAAAGAGAAAATATTGAAATCAATTAAAACTAGGTCAAACTACTACCATAAATCTCAATACAAATAACCTAGCTAATGTATATATGATAAAAAAGGAAAATATTTATCCAATACATCACACATGGTAGAAAATAATTGAGAAAATACATGATGAAAGAAAAATCACTTTTTGGTCGGATTTGTTGAAGCAATGTATGGCTGAATCTTGAGTTTTCCAAATTTTCTCCAACTTTTTAGTTTATTCTCCTTGTGTTGTGCTCTAATTTCCCCCGAAAGATATTAAGAAAATCCAAAGAAAAAGAAGATAAATTGAAGAAAAGAAAAAGAAAGAGAAATGACAAAGCGAAAGATAAAGGAAGAAGATCAAAAGTGAAAAAAAATCCCCCTACTGGCAGCGTTTTTCTCCTTAAAAAAGCCCTAACTTGTGTCCAAGAAATTGCCAACAAGTCCTTGAAATTTTGGAAATAAATGTAAAACAACACTAGAACTTAAAGGTGACGCCTAAGCGCTACCTTTCTATCTCAAAATTAGCATCGTAGCGCCTAGAGGCCACACTTTTTGCAGCAAAAGTCCTTAGTATAATTGTGCATTAGGTCCTTCAACTTTGATCTTGTACGTTTTGGTTCTCGACTTTTGACTTTCATGTCAATCGCCCTTTGTAAATTGCATAGGATGACCGGTGTCTGCAAAGTTCTGAGTCCCCATATCCTGACAGGAACATATGGGACTCTGAAACTTCTGCATTGGCAATGGAATTAGTTGATCTATTTGTCAGTTACTTTGAAATGGTAAAGACTCAATTGCCAAATGTCATCTCTCTACTGGCTAGTTTTATAAGAAGCTCTGGCCAAGGCTCCTCAAGTGCCGGGTAGCTACATTGATGTGTGTGACCACTGATTTAAGAGGCAAACTTTTGGAAGAAGAATGGCGAGATATCTTCCTTGCTTTGAAAGAGGCTGCCATATCCAATTTGCTGAGATTTTTAAAGCTTTTGAGAACCATAGATAGCATTGACATACCTAAAGTTGGTCACTCCAATAACTACACAAAAAAGTCTTATGGCCTCAGAACCCATGATGACTCTGAGAATGACAATCTGCAATCTGCAGCATGTGTTGTTTCAAGGGTTAAAGTTCATCTAGCCATATAGCTACTCATTATACAGGTGCTCTCGCATTCTCTGTGTGTATGTGTATGTGTGTGTCATTATCGATGTTATTTAAATTTGAATGGAATGTAAGGACCATAAACTTTTGCAATGGGAATCCTACTGAGAAAATGTTATATTACGGTGGTAGGAATCATATGATGACCTTGCAATACCTAAAAAAGTAAAGCATAAAGTGATTATTTGGTAGTAATTTATAACCTTGATTAGAGTAATTATGTTCTACATATTGAATACTTACTAAATCCACTTTCAAGGGTTTCTTAAAAATAAATAAATAAATCTACCACATGCTCAATAGATTGGTTCCAACTATTATCACTAACCACTATTCCTAGTAGGTGGTAGCTTTGATGCCCATATCAATCCTTACTAAATATCCACCAAAAGTTTTGTGTGGTGCTTGTTTAACTTGCCCAATGTTTTGTCTTACATGGAAACATTTATCCAAAGAATTATGTGGTAATTGACTCCAAACTTCACCGATCAGGCCCTTGTGTTAAGATCACTTTTGCTTGTTGAGAACCATAGACTTCATATTTCTACACCTTGTCACTTGGATGCTTTTGGATCAAGGCTATCCCATCACTTTGTGGTTTGTAAAATATGCTGATGACCATTAGAAATAGCAAAAACATGGTATTTTCTTTAGTATTCAATTCTACGTTGTCTAGGTTAAATGGTGCAACTGTGGGTTTGTCATTGCCTTTTCGCATCATTTTTAACCCATTCAATCCGTGTCTGGTGCTAGAAAGTTTAATTTTTGTATTGTATCGTCCACTCACAAACTCATCTTGTAGACACACTCATGTTTGTCTATCCACCTTGTTCAGCCACCACTTCCACTGCCTTCTTATAAGATCTATTTATTCTTGCTTTCTTTTAAGTAGAACAACTAAAAATGTATTGCTACTTTCTAGGTATTTATTAGCATCCAAAGCAAATCTCAATAATCAATGGGGAGTTTCTTGAAGATCTAAAAGACATTCATGCAAGGTGGAGTTGAGATATTTATTAAGAATAAGAGTGAAGGGAAAATGGGAGGCTTTGGTGGTACTGGACTGAGTTTCAGGAATTTTCTTGGAGGAGATCTAAACCATGATGTGATAGGAGGTCGTTGAGGATGTGATGACAATTGCAGCGAACAAAATAACAATTAAGAATAAGAGAAAGAAAGGAGAAGGAAGAGGGAAATAGAGATTGTAATTATATTCACTATTCAAGGTGCATTTATTACATTCAAATAACCTCTTTATCTATAGTCTAAACTAGGATTAATAAGAAAAAATAGAGTTTCATCTGCAAAGGAAACAAAAATCAATTGTCTTACAATAATAATAAATAACAAAAATACTACAAAATCGTAATTAATTTGATTTCTGTTATGGGTTTTTCAACTTATCACCCACATCATCGCCACATCAAAGGTCGAATTAAATACAATCGCCATATGAAGGAGGAATTGGATGAACTGATTTCGCGCCCGCCACATTTTAGCGAACTGATTTGTCTCACCATGCGGTGGACGAACTGATTTCATCCACCCTTCCTGATGGATGCAAAGGCCGACGCTCCGCATCACTTCGTTGCAACCGAAACTAAGTCCAAAGTGATACGTCTAAAATGTGATAAACACTCCTGCCACAACTGCTTCACTTCAACCCCATGTACTAGAAGATCTTACATGGAAAGATCTCAAGAATCAAATCCTTGGGACTGATTGATGGGACGTATGGCAGGTTCCAAAATGTCACGTCAATGCCTTACAATGTTAGGAAGCATTAAATTAAACGCCTACCTATGGATTGACGGATGTCAACCTAGGAGAGGATTGTTCACCCTAGATTTATGACCACGTGTTCCACATCCAGGGATTCCTCTCTTATTCTCTTTCACTATAAATACGCACACTTGCACTATAGGAATGGATTGGTCCCTGAAAAGAGAGAAGAAACACAAGTCTTATATTATCACCATCCCCATGTATACCACCACAAAAATCACATTCCGGCAAACATCATCGTTGGACATTCTACCAATTACTAACTTGACCACTGGAGTGCTCGTGGTTGCTTCTGTCCCCATTGAAAAAGGCCACTAGCAACTAACAGTGTGTTGCTTCGGTGTAGGAAGGAGCTCACGTGGAAGAACTCTATTGGCCACGTGTTTTATTTTTTGGGTCAACAGATTGACGCCGTCTGTGAGAAATCATTACCATAACCAAGAACAACCCTATAAATAAAAAGATTACTAGAATATCCACCTAGCTTCTCCCTTCAAAAAGGAGTTTTTCTTGAAGAAAGAACAAGCGGAGGCCCCAAGGGAAGTCAAAGTGTTATTAATTACCTCTTGAAAGAAAGTGCAACCTCAAGTATGATGAGTTCAAGCAATGTAGATGTGAATCCAATAAGAGTAAGAGAGCTCTCGGAACAAGAGATCCTCTGAAACAATGTCACTCACCAAAGGCCTCATCACCGCCATTGAAGATGAGGAAGAACTGCGGCACGATTAACTGCTGAAATTGCTCATATGGCTATCAACATGAGAATATTTACAACCCAAAATGTGGCTATACATGAACTTCTCATCCAAGTCCTGAACCAAAGAGATTTCCAAATATCTCAAGATACCCCCAATCAGCCCCCAACCCACGCCAGGAAGAAGTATGGCAAAGCCACATAACCCATTCAAGTCGATAAGGAATAAAGGCTGCGGTTGAAAGGGAAGTGTGGGTAGATGTCTCCTCCAACTACGCCTCCACCTGCTGACAACACTCATGTCAGAGAGGACATTTTCCCCCAGATTATGAACAGCCTCAAAGGTCCGTGAGCATGTTCGATTGGATTGTACGTGCGCTTAGGAATAGGAATCAGTCCGCTAACCAAACAGTTTGACCACAAGAACAAGCACAAAGCCAAGTAGCTCAGGTTTCCTCATCTTGGAATAGGTAGGAAAGGTGAGAACTAATTAAATGGGAAAATCAGACAAGGATGTCCCAACTATCGCCTCGTTACTTGGCAGATGAGAACAATTCTGATGGACCATACATGTCTTATGAACTCGACGATGATGACAACAACCTTTCATTTTCCAAAGAACTACGTAGTTTTTCCATGCCTCATAATTTCGTGCCCTATAAAATTCCTAAATATGAGGGAAAAGGTGACCCCAGATAAACACCTCAACAAATATAAAACGAAGATGAGTCTCAGAGCTACAACACCGGCTTTGAAATACAGAGCTTTTCACTTAACATTGGGTGGAGTAGCTGAAATGTGGTATGGCCAGCTAACATCACTCAACATTAGGAGCTGGCCTAACCTCAAAAAGGCATTTCTGAACCAATATGTGTCTAAAAAAAAGGAAAAGGAGTTGTTCCAACGTCTCCAGGATATGAGACAAGCAGCAAGGAAAACATTAAAAGGTTAGCTAGCTCGCTTTACTGATAAAATAACTTACTGTGCATAAGTCACCGACAAAGAAGCCCTCTTAACTCTAAAACGAGGATTGGACATGAACATGCTATTTTGGAGAGATGTCCGAAGTAAAAACCCTACCACCTATGACGAGCTAGTAGTGAGAATTGAGATTGTCGATGAGGAGATGATTAATCATCGAAATAGGGCGGCATAGGAACTTCCCTTGTCCCAAAGGCACATGTGGAGAGGGCCCACGTCATATTTTGTAAATCAACAATGAACTCAAGTTATACATTCGTAGCACACACTTCGGGACAAGCATTGGATACAGTAACTCTGAATGTGGTACCTACATTAGCTTATGAAAATGTTGGGCCTAGCGACAACGTTGGAACGGGAACATGTAGGAGACCCCTTTATCATAGAAATAGGGGAAGGAGAGAAGGGCATAGAAATAGGCTCCCTAAATAGATGCAACCCTACTGTACTTTCCATCGTTTCTATGGCCATGACATGCGCGAATGTTGGGAGGCCTCTTGTTTCGCTGAAATGAGCAATCCCCAAAGCAGGAGATAAGGCAGCTCTCAGGACGACGATACAAGGATGAACTCACCTAGGAAGGCAAGACGAGGTGACACTCACCTAGACATGGAGTAAACAACAATCGGGATAGGCCTAGGGATAGACAGTGACCTAGGAGGGATCATCCCGTCGCAACTGATAACATGCCTGCCTGGGAGATCGATATGATTATTGGAGGACCACATAAGGGAGGTGAATCTCAAAATACACAGAGGAATTACACAAGATGAAGTGAAAAAGATGAAAGAGAAGAGCCTTCAATGCGGAGAAGTATGAAGACTTGAAAGAGGAGGTCGAAAAGTTGATAAAAAAGGTTTCATTAGGGAGGCCACCTATCCGAAGTGGATATCGAATCCCGTGTTAGTAAAGAAACACAGTGGTAAATGTCTCGTACGCACTGACTTCTCTAACCTCAATTAGGCATGTCCAAAGGATAGTTTCCCACTTCCTAGGATAGACCAGCTAGTAGATACTATAGCATGACATGAGTTATTGAGTTTCATGGACATTTATTCAGGTTATAACCAGATCCCCATTCACCCTGTGGACAAGGACAAAACTTCTTTCATCACAGATAGAGGATTGTATTGTTATAGGGTGATGCCCTTTGGATTTAAAAATACTGGAGCCACATACCAAAGGTTAGTGAAAAAGATGTTCACTGAGTATATTAGAAAACAATGGAAGTCTATGTAGATTGTATGTTGGTGAAAATTCTCCAAGCAAAGGATCATATAAATCACCTGGATGTTGCATTCCAAATTCTTTGAAGGTACCGGATGAGGTTGAATCCACTCAAATGCACTTTCGATGTAGCTTTCGGAAGGTTCCTTGGTACATTGGGCATCAGAGAGGAATTGAGGCAAATCCAAAAAAAAAATCAAGGCTTTAATTCAATGAGATCATAACAGAAGCCCAATGAGGTATAAAGACTTACTGGCAGGGTGGTAGACTCAATAGTTTTATTTCAAAAGCCACGGATAAGTGTCATCCCTTCTTAAGATTCTTAAAGGGGAAAATAGGTTCATATGGGACACCAGAGTGGGAGGAAGCGTTCCAGGTGCTGAAAACTCACCTCGGATAGCAACCTCTCTTATCCAAACTAAGGCAGGCAAGCCCATGTTACTATCTACCTACATCCGATGACATTGTTAGTTCGGTTATTATAAGGGAAGAGGATACACACTAGCTGCCCGTTTAATACATAAGCAAGGCCTTATTACTGGTGGAGGTGCGTTACCTAAACGTGGAAAAACTCACCCTTACCTTGGTTACTGCATCTCGAAATTTAATGCCATACTTCCAAACCCATAGTATTAATGTACTGACGAACTTTCCACTTAAACAAGTCCTTCAGAAGTCAAATGCCTCTGGGAGGATGTTAAAATGGATAGTTGAGCTCAGCAAGTTCGATATAATGTATAAATTGAGGACATCGATTAAAGGTCAGGCTCTTGCTGATTTTGTTCTCGAATTTTCCAAAGCTCCTGAAATGAATGTGAATATGGAGCCGGCAGAACCTGCTACCTAGAATCTCTTTGTTGATGGATCATCAGAGGGAGCTGGTTCGAGGGCCGGAGTAGTGTTGGAGAGTCCTAAAGGTCATATGTTAAATTGCGCTGTAAGATTTGGGTTCAAGGCTTCAAACAATGCAGCTGAGTATAAGGCACTCATAGCCGACCTTCGCTTGGTAAAGAAAATGCAAGTAAAGAGATTGCTAATCAATAGTGACTCTCAATTGGTGGTAAGCCAAGTCAATGGCAACTTCTGAGTTAGAGACAAAAGTATGGTAGCATACCACAAGTTGGTCATGAACTTCATCCCCAACTTCGAAAGATTTGAATTAACGTAAATTCCCCGTCTTGAGAATTCCCACACCGATGATCCAGCGAAGTTGGCTAGCAGCAAAGATTCAGAACTCCTCAAAGTTATCCCCACTAAACACCTAACTAAACCCTCAATTGTGGTGACAAAAGAAGTGATGTGGATCAAAGACAACCCGTCTTGGATATAACCCATTAGGTGCACGGAAGGGAGGAGAAAGCGAACTATATCCCAAGAGAAATACATGAGAGAGTCTGTGACAATCATTTAGGAGGACCAGAACTAGCACACAAGGTGCTTACATGCAAGGCAGCCTTCGTAAGAGCTCACAGTCATGTCAAGCTCATGGCCATTTGCCAAGTGGGGAGTCGATTTCATAGGACCACTGTCGAGAGGGAGGGAAAATGCTTGCTTCACAAAGTGGGTGGAGGCGAAGCCCTTGGCTAAAATAACTAAAGCAAACACTTCCAAGTTCCTTTAGAAAAATATCATATGCACCTCGGCATTCCCCATTCTATTGTATCAGACAATGGAAAACAGTTTGACAACAAAAAGGTTAGGGATTTTTGCAATGAGCTTGGAATCAAAAAACATTTCTTAGTACCTCATCATCCCCATTATGTACACCCTCAAAAGGAAGTTGGATGCATTGAAGGGAGTACAGGTTGATGAACTTTCCCAAGTTCTCTGGGTCATATGCACCACTAGCGGAACTGCAACTAGAAACCCCCCATTTCCATGTCATATAGAGTCGAGGCCACGAGCCCAGTAGAAGTGGGAGTGCCTTCGCCTCCTCGTATCCACTTTAATAAAATAACCAATGAAGAACTAAAGATATATGAGCTTGAATTCCTTGAAGAGATAAGGGAATATTCTCAAGTCAGGCTCGCCACATACCAATGCAAAATGGCTCGTTACTACAATGCCAAAGTGAAGAAAATGACCTTTCGTTTAGGAGACCTAATACTCCGAAAAGTTTTTCAATCCTCAAAGGAGCTAGGAACTGGAACATTGGGACCCAGTTGGGAAGGCCTATAACTCGTTACAGAGGAAGTGTGACTTGGAACTTATAAGATTGACACGTGGAGCAAAACTTAATTCCTCACCCTTGGAACATTGAGCACCTAAGGAGATATTATTAGTAAGGCATATTCAAAACGGTGTAACTTTGCATGTAAATATTTTCTAATGAAATGAATCAGTTGTCACTTCGCTATTCCCATCCATCATGGATAACGTCCTTAAAGAGGTGCGTGATGCCTCCCATGGGCCACTTCTATCAAGGATGTCCATTTCATTTGGAGAAGCGCGTAACGTCCCCACTGGTGTCGCCTCATTTGCCCTTTGAAAGTGATGCTTTCCAAGGATGCACCATCAATTGTGGAGAATGCCCTTGAAGAGGTTTGTGATGCCTCCCACGGGGTCACCTCTGTCAAGTATGTCCATTACGTTAGGAGAGGCACGCGATGCCCCCACTAGGGTCGCCTCATTTGCCCTTCGAAAGTGATACTTTCCACGGATGCACCAACTACCGTGGAGAACGCCCTTGAAGAGGTATGTAATGACTCCCACGGGGCTATCTCTATAAAGGATGCCCACTTCGTTAGGAAAGGCGCGCGACATCCCCACTGGGGTCACCTCATTTGCCCCGCGAAAGTGATCCCACGGATGCACTATCCACCATGGAGAACACCCTTGGAATGAGCTGTTTACACTTGTTCATTAGTTGAAGCAGGGTGTTTACACTTCTTCATTAGTTGAAGCGAGGTGTGTACAAGTGGTCATTAGTTTCGAGTTATTTATACCATTCATTAAAGCAAGGTGTTTAAACTTCTTCAGAGTAAGTTGTTTACACTTGTTCATCAATCAGAGCCCGTGTTTACAATTCTTCATTCATTGAAGCAGGGTGTTTACACTTCTTCATTAGTTGAATCGAGGTATTTACACTTGTTCATTAGTTTAAGCAAGGTATTTACACTTGTTCATTAGTTTAAGCAAGGTATTTACACTTGTTCATTAGTTTCGATTTATTTACACCATTCATTGAAGCGATGCGTTTACACTTCTTCATTCATTGAAACGAGTTCTTTACAATTCTTCATTCATTGGAGCGAGTTGTTTACACTCGTTCATTCGTTGAAGCGAGTTATTTATATTCTTCATTAGTTGAGGTGAGGTGTTTATAATTAGTTCATCTGAGCTAAGCAATTACACATCTCAATTAAGAAAATGGCACTTCATTCATTACAATGTTCAAAGCCGGAGCCATTACAAAAGTCTCAATTAAAACAACATGGCTATGGCGAAGTCGTCATACTCCTTTATTTGATCGAAATTATCAATGAAGTTCTGCAGGGACACTTCGCCAACCGTCTACACCTCCGCCTTCAGAGATTCTATCTCCTCCTTTTGGGCCACAACTCAGCCATCTTTATTGGCCCCCTATTGCCTCTGAGATGATCCTTTGGTGTTCATTGAACTGGTTGATTCGCTTGGTAAATGCTGCCACTTGGGAGACTAATTCGTGGAGTTCATTTTTCAATTGATTCACTTGTATCTCGACATCATCCAATTTTACCTCTGCCTCAGTCCTCTTCACCTCAACCTCCTCTATTCCCATTTCTCTGAGGCCTCCCACCTTGGCTTAGCTCTTCATTCCTTTGTCGGAGGCTCCGAACCAGGTCCTCTGCTACAATGCCCAAATTTAGCACGTAGACCACAAAGCATTGTTGGCCGCCAGCGGTTCCTCAATTTTACACTAGGCAACATGAGTTTGCCACTTCTCAGTCCAGAATTTGTTGTGAGTCTAGGTGGCAGAGTTGGTCTCGGGGAGAAGAATCTCCAGAACAGCCTCGGGGAGTTCATCCTTCTTTTTCCTAAGGAAGTCAAATGCTTTGCTGGGAGGAGGGGGATTCCAAGGCTTCTTCAGCCTCCTTCGAGGTAGCTCCACTAGTTGACCGACATGATTAGATAGACTGACTCTTTTTTCTTCCACTCCGGTTGGCAACTCAGAAGTAATGGTTTTAACCATCCCGGTGGGAATAGGAGGGGATAGAAGTGGCTTGGCCATGGTCGCCATCTAAGAAAATGGCCTGGATGGGCCTACCATTGTCTTCTTTACCAGTGAAGTGTCCTCCTCTACTTCTTCCTCTTCTAAAGGCGATTGCCATTTGCTTAGCAGATTAAACTTTTCTATCTACTTCTTGTACGCAGCCGAACTGGTCTTTAAGGCTCTCACCTCTACCACACTACACCGAATTATGGCAAAATCTAGCCTCAATGCTTTATTTTCTAAGAAATAGTCTGAAAGAAGATAAAAGAGTTAGTACATTCAAGGAAGGTATTAAAATAACTCAAAAGTGCAGATAACTTACCCCGGGATGCTATCAGTCCTTGTAAGGTGAAATGTATGTTCTTATCGATCAGTTCGCTATAGCTACGATCCTTGGGTGGCTGATGTTAAATGTGGCTAATGATATCCGATTCTTCAGCAAAGATCTCACACCTCGGTAGCGAACCTGCAAATAGAGAAAGCGTTAAGCAATAAAAACTCACTTCCAAAAAATCAAGTAGTTAGGCAGAAAACTTACTGGTGAACGAATAAGTGGTTGGAACTGTTAAATAGTACCATCCTTACTCCATGGTGTCCCACCTCCCTGACACCCAAAACCACGACTTCCTCCACTCCTTCATCGAGAAAGGTGCATGAAGGGAGAGTGAGATTCCTAGGGAGTTAAATAGTACCACCCCTACTCTTATCACATTCGGCTATACTTTTTGGGAAGTATAGGGAATGGAAAACACTAAAGGGTATGTCGACGCCCAGGGTGGCCTGACGCCACAGCATCCATGACCCAACCATCTGTGGCCAAGAGTTCGGATGGAATTGGGTCGGAACTAGACCATACGAGCACAATACTAACCTAAATAAGGGGTGAAAGGGGAGCCTAAGACCCTTTTTAACTAATTTTCATTTATGGCCACAGCCTCGACCTCAAATAGCAGGCTCTTTCATTGGGGTCGGGGATAATGAGATCTATGCTACCAGGAATCCTAAAGACCTCCCTATAATTAGCTAGTTTTTTCTAAGGTGATGTTGGAAGGATACTAAGAAGCCCCCCAACTTAATGGAAGTACCTACATGAGGGATGGGTAATCTCCATATGTTCTCTCCTGACCTAATAACCCTACCTATCTTATCTGAGGAGAGACCAATTAGTTCCCTGACCTCGAAACCCCCCACTGACATCCTCTCCTCACTAGACTTGTGCCCAGAAACTTTGGAAACCATTTTGATTTTGAAATAAAGTGAGGAGGAAAATTTACCTAAACATTGGTTTCGAATGGAGCGATGTCACTGTAAGTTACCAAAGGATGCTAGATTCACAAGGTTTCGGTTGCCGGAAAAGAATAATTGGAGGTTTTTTGCGAAATGAAAGTCAAGCAAATGAGAGAGCTTGGCCTTATATAGGTGATGTCTACAAGCCTCAACCATTAGACAACTGTTGATTCCATCCTCACCATCCATATTATTGGTTTATCAGCACCGTTGAATTCAAAAGTCATTTGATGAACAGCCCTAATGAAGTAGTTCGTCCACACGTACGCACAAATGGTAACCTCGAGCTCGCGTAGCCGTCGCCATGATTACCATTTATTACCTAGGAAGCATGTATTGGAAACAAACGACGCCTACATAAATTACCTTAGGAAAGCGGAAAGGTTTTTCAACTCATTAGCACACGACCCTAGGTAGTCCAATAACTTAGGACTTTACCTCTGCCATAATTTTCCGTCAAAGTTGCAATATCTCAAGATTTCGTCCTTCTACTAGGACTTCACCTCTACCACGACTTTCCTAAAAGTTACAATCACGTAGGGCTTCATCCATCAGGTAGGACTTCATAATTACCACAACTTTCCTTCAAAGTTGCAATCACTCAGGGCTTCATCCTTCAACTAGGACTTCATCCTGCCACAACTTTCCTTTGAAGTTGCAATCACTCAAGGTTTAGTCCTTCTACAAAGACTTCGTCTCTACCACAACTTTCCTAAAAGTTGCAATCACTCGGGGTTTCGTCCTTCTACTAGAACTTCGTCTCTACCACAACTTTTCGTGAGAGAAATACAACCAATGCCTACACCCCCACCGAGGTAATGCTCACTTTAAGTAACTAGTCAACAAAGTCCACGCATTAAATAAAGGGTTATGCTACAAGTACATAACCCTTTTTCCTAATGTGTGCCATAATTGACAAATGGCGGCCCCCAATAGGCACACATGAATTTTCCTTATATAAATATCTATACATGGAGTTGAGGGACTATCGTTACGGGTTTTTCCAAGTCATCTCCCACGTCATCGCCACGTCAAGGTCAAACTGAATACAATCGCCACGTTATCCTCCACGGGACGAACTGATTTTGCCCCACCATGAATCGGATGAACTGATTTCGTACCTGCCACATGTTAGGAAACTAATTTTGTATCGCCAAGTGGTGGATGAACTAATTTCATCCATCGTCCCCTACGGATGCAAAGGCCTATACTCTGTATCACTTCATCACAATCGAAGCTAAGTCTAAAGTGATATATCCAAAACGCGATTAACTCTCCTGCCATAACCACTCCACTTCAAACTTGTGTACTAGAAGATCTTCTATGGAAAGATCTCAAGAATCAAATCTTTAGGATCGATTGATGGGATGTGTGGCAGGCTCCAAAATGTTAGGTCAATGCCTTATAGTGTCAGGAAGCATTAAATGAACTGCCTACCTATGGATTGATGGATTGACACTTAGGAGAGGATGGTTCGCCCTAGATTCAAGACCACGTGTTCCATATCTAGCGGTTCCTCTCATATTCCCTTTTACTATAAATACCTACACTTGCATTATAGGAAGGGGTTGGTCCTTGAAAAGAGAGAAGAAACACAAGTCTTATTTATATTATCACCATCCCCACATACACCACCACAAAAATCACATTCCAGTGAACATTATCGCCGAACATCCCAGATTCCATCTACCAACTCACTAACTTAGCTGTCGGAGTGATCAGCGGCCGCTTCCACCCCTAACAAAAAAGGCCACGAATGACTAACGATGTGTTGCTTCATGCAGGAAGGAGCTCATGTGGAAGAACTTTGTTGGCCACGTGTTTGAGCCATTTTTTGGGGTCAACAATTTCTTCTATGCCTAGAATATACTTTCCATATTACATCAGGTAGCAATGTTGACTTCAGTAATCTATTGAAATTGTTTTTTTGTGGTGGATTTAGAATACATTGAATTTGTATGGAAATTACAGCATTATAGGGGTTACGATTTTGATTTTAACACAGTAGTCTTGAGAGTGCTTATTGCTAGTTCTTAAAAAAAAGCTAATCAAACCACTCAACCATGGGAAAGTGAAGAACCAATAAGAAAAAAATATGTAAAAACATTTACTGATACAATCCACTGTTTTTCTTTATGCCTTTTTTTACTTGGAGGGCAGATGGAGTGGGTGGGGTTGTTTTGTGTGTGAGAGGCTAGTAATTTGGCTTGTACTGCATGAATACATGATTACAATGGGGTTTCTCTGTATAAAACCCCACCTATCATTTTTCAATTATCATCATTTACCGACCTTCATTTTTGTAGACCCTTGTCATTTATCTGGTTTAGCATATATAAACATCATGAAGTTCATGTTAATGAGATCGACAGAGATCATGGAGATTGATGAAGATTATGATTTAATATAATTATGTATATAATTATTTTTACCATATTTTGGTTGATTACATCTACTATATTTAGATTGATATTATAATTGTATAACGTAATACTCTTCCTATAGAATGCAAGGAATTCTTATGGAAAAATCTTTTAATCAAAAGTTTGTCGTTATATCAGAGCCCATTAATATCAACGAACAATTTGATCCGATCAAGACTTAAAAAATGAGCACATGGATTTTCAAGACTAGTATGCACAAATGAGCCACCATCTTACAGATCCATATTAAAGGATAAAAACCCCACATGAAATAAAGAAGAAAACATAGATTAATTTATAAGGGTTTGTGATACTCCTCTTAATAAGGTTGACATTTAAAGATTGAACCCTAAGTCTTAATAGTTCATAACCTTTTGGGGTTTATTTTTTTAGATACGAGTGGATTAGTCTTTTAGAAGTTTGTGATAAGTGTATTTACACTTATTTATGCATTTAAACATGGGTATATGTTGATAAATTATATGAAATTATGGCTTAATTCATTGTTTATGGTGTGTTCTAGGAATAAATTGATAATTTTGGTGGATTTGAAGAAAATGAGCGAAAATAACCAACTTGGAGGAAACCAAAAGTTCAGGGCCCAACATGACGAACTTCAAAATCAAGATGTGGCCATACCGAGAGTCATTTAAACAAAAAAAGAAGGTATTGGAACGAGAAGAAGTGAAAAACTGTACCAAAGAGCTTGATGGAAACATCCAGGGACCAAAATGCAATTTGGAAACTCTACTTAAAGGTTGCGACCGCATAGGCTGTTATTAGATGCAGTCGCGTCTACCCCTCTAGAGCCTACTTTCAAAGAAAATAATTGCTCTATGTGGTCGCACCTATTCCTCTATACGGCCGCGTAGAAAACCTCCGAAGGAAAAATTCTAACCTTCCTTATTCGACTCAAACTCTTGTGGAAACAACTTTGAGGACACTTTAAATGACCAAGAACCGCCCAGAACGAGGGAAGGAGATCTTCTAGCATAGTTTGAGAGAAAATTGAAAGATTTTTTACATCAAGGCACGAGAAATTCATCGTTTGGGGAAGAAATTGCATTGTATTACAGAGTATTTCAAGATTCCTTTATTATTTCTTGACGCAGGTGATATTCTTCTTTATTTCTTCTTGTAATTTGTATAGAAATATGCTAGGTTAGAAACTTTTTGTATTAGATGGATAACAAGAGTTTTTGATTTTTAGTTTTAATTCGAGACTTCGTGTTTTTAGTTAAATTCTTGTGTTGTATTCCATAAACATAATTTATTTACATTTTTTTAATGTTTACGCACCATTAGGACAATAAATTTTTTATTCGTAGTGTTGAAAAACACACAATAGATAGAACATTGTTGGCGTGTGCGATCGTGTGAAATTCTAAGCGTGATCGCATGTTTTTCATATGAATTAAGACTAGGAATATGATCGTCTCATGATAAACATAGGTTTATTATATCTTAAAAAGAATAGTAAATAAAACCAGATTGTTGATTATCATAAATGCAAGAATTATATTAATTAACACAAGTCGAGAATTGAAATTAGAAATTGATTAGCAGAGTTAGATATCCAATATTTTCATTCATATTCGATTTAAAAACCACATTTAACTGCTTTCGTAGTATAGAAATAGCACGACTAGAACACAAACCAATCTCTTTTGTAAAACAAAACGATCGAATTTGATAATACCGAATGAATTAAATATTATTCCCTATGGAACCATACTTTTCTTGTCACATTATTATTTGTCAATGAACCCGTACGCTTGCGAGATTTCAACGTAACAGTTTGTTACTATATTCTTTGTATCACTTCTACTTCAGTTTTTATTTAGCACAATGCAATATCAACATGCTTATGAAAAATTGTTGTGGCCATAGAATTTTGATGAACTTATGACTGAAATGGGCCATGACCGACCTATTATGAATGTTTGATGTATTATTTGAACGTGATACCACTACAATTTTACATATTTCTCTAGCTTTCCCAGTTTAGTGAAACTATTTTGGGTTCGTTCGCTAGAGAGTTACATTAACTATTAACTATTGCTTGGATTGAGATATATGACACAGAATGTAGTCAGTAAGCCTATGGATTACTAGGTTCTTCAATTGGGTTCAGCTAAGTAGGAATTGGCTGACCAAACGCCTCAAGTCGTATCAGTTCTGCGAATTTTGGCTAGTTTAGAAAAAGATTTATTTAGAAAGCATAGTTATTTCCTCCATTGGTAGATCTTGTTCAAAGCGAGCATAGTTCACGAGAAGTATAACATGTTCTAAGTAACATATTTCAATCATGTATAGGACCAATAATACATAATTGTGAATTATTGTTCAATGTACAATAGGCAAATTTAAGTAGTTACCAAACCATTTTCTTCTCCTTTTCCCATTCCTAGTGTATTTAACGCGTGACGTCGACCAGGTTAATTGTTTATCCATGCATGTAGAGACACCGTTGTATTATGTTAAGGATAAATTCTATTTTGAGTATTTTACTTTCTTGAATGTCAATTTGTTATTTCTAGTTGTAAGCAAAAGGCGCTATTGCGAGTTCCTCTGTGTTTGAGTGGAAGTACTGGCTAATGACATTGTGAAGGATATGATTTTGTTAGTTTTTATGTCAATGTATAATTAGATCTAATGGAGTGAAAAAAAAATATATAATTCAATGTAAAGTGACTAATATATACGCTTATTTTCTTATTACACATGATAAAGTACCAGGCAATGAACACCTAAGGTTCTGATGGTTTAAAAATACGGTTGGACATGACCAACGAGCACGGTATCGGTGGAGGACATAGTGGAAGATGGCTAGTTGACCTAACCATATTTCCACAATGGCCTTTGACCGGTTAAAGAAAACTAAAAATTGAAATAAACAACAAAAGGGGTAAAGTACCCTCAAAGGGAACTAGAGAAGAGAGAGAAAAGAGGAAAAAAAAAAACCAAAAACTCTTTCGCCGGATTCAACCCGACACCGACGGTACATACACAAACAACCCAAACCGAACTGATGCCCATCATTCCTGGAGATAGCCATTTCTCTGATGTTAGTTTTGTTCACTTTATAGTTTACTTTTAATTCAATAAATAAGGTATTTTTGTCTCCATTGAAATATTTTCCATGTAATTTAATGTGTTAGTGGCTATAGCCGGAAATGATATTCTCCGCCAGTTACAAACTTCTTGTTTGTTTCACGTGGATGGTGTCTGGAATCCAAACGTCTTGAAGCTAAACCGCTGGAATGGAGTCTAACTCGATTTCAGATCGACCTTTTTTTCCCCTAAAATTTTATTTTAGTATTTTTTNTTTCTTTAATTTTTAATTTTGTTCTTTTTTCTAATTGAAAATATATAATTTTTAATTATTCATCTTTCAATTTCTTTTTTTAACGTTATAATTTCTTTTTGAACTTTAATTTAATTTTATCTATTTATTTTAAATTTCTTTTTTCAATGTCTTTTGAATGTAATTTTTTTCTTGGAGTTTTTTTATACTTTCCTTTTTTAATTTAATTCTATCTGTTTATTTTATTTTAATTTCTATGTTTTATATTTGTAATTACTGTTTAATTATTGTCTATACAATTTCAAAAATCATAAAATTTTCCCTTGTTTTATATTCCATTTGTAAAATTATTTTTTTCCTTGTTAATTCTTTTTGTTTAATTTATATTTATTTTCATTTCCTTCATTTCATTATCCGTTAATTCATGCATATAGTAGTTACAATTCGGTTAGTTTATTCCATTACTGTATCGGCTACTTAAGCCAGTCGACGTCGATACACTTCACTTCGATCTAGGGGGCAAGGTAGCTAGATTCACTTTATTTGAATTTGTCCTCATCATTGGACTGAAGTGTACAAGAGAAGAAGCAGTGAGGCCCGTATTTTGAGAAACAAGAGGCTGCTGAACGAATAACTTCGTGGACATGTATTCAGGACATACGACCAGATGTTGGACAAATTGAAGCATGCCCAAACTTATCCTTGAGAGCGTACTGAGGTATCATCACAAAAAGATTTCGATTAACATTTTTTCATTTGAAGATTGTTCATGATGCCTTCAACAACTATTTATGGGGCAAAGATGTTATGAGGATACTCTGCGTGTCTTCGGGAGGGGACATTCAATGCTCAAGGGGGATAAGCCCGAGCAAGTACGATGCATATGGCTTGCCCTTGGCATTGTAGCTAAATGTTTGACATAATAAACTTTACATTTTTTTATTAAATTTATATATAATAATAATTATAAGTGTTGCAAATATGGGTATATAAGATTGTCCACACCTTGGCGGTAGGTGGTCGAGGAAAAGAGAGATACGCTGCCCTCGAATGCATCATTGGCGAGTACATGATAAGCTGAGTGCCAAACAATTATCAGCTTTCCTCAATGAGCCTAAGGTGAGTATTACACATTTGCGATTTATATTGTATGTCCTTTCAAAATCTTAATAGATGATCATTAACTTGTTGAAATGTCAATATATCAGCTTCAAGTCCTCACTGAGTTGATATCGTTGATGGAAGAGAAGGTCGGAGTTGTGCATGAACTATCTATTCCGCTTGCTCAAGACGACCAAATGCCTGAGTCCATCCTGGATCAAGATAGGGTATGTTAATTGAATATAATTTGTTGATTAACATTTTGTGTTGTAATATTTTAATTAAGTTATTATTTTCTAATTTTCATATTTGTATAGGAGCGTCATCCAGTTGATCGACCATCACCTACATCGAGGAGACCATCTCCATCAATGAGATTACCTGCACCCAGTCGTAGTACCTTTAACGATGATTTGTTTACACATCTGACCACAGTTATCAAGAGGAGGTAAGAGCGCTACAAGAGGAGATAGGGGCGCTGCGACGGGAAATGAGAGACGAAGTAGTAGAGTTACGACTTAGTAGAGTTACGACTTGATGTTAGAACGCTACGAGCTGATTTTAGAGACCTTCATACTGAGATCGTAGCGCTATGAGGCGAAGTATCAGGCTAACAAAGGGATAACGAAGGGACTGGTAATTTTCGAGATGGAGGAGATGTTAGAGGACTAGAGAAGAGGGTTACAAAAGGTATGATGATTTGTCTGGCCATCGGATGTTGCATTTGAGTCATTTTTTGTATCAATGAAGAGGAGGTCCCAATGTCAAAGGGTGTGGCCCCGATGGTGATGAATTCAATGATCGTCGCGTGGCAGATAATGCGATGGAGAGGGTACCGAAGGAGATAGCGGATGATGTGACGGAGGGGGTACCAAAGGGGGTGGCGGAAGATGTGACGAAGGGTACCAGAGGGGTTGGAAGATAAGGAGAGGACGTCCGACACGATGGAGGATGTCATTTTATGTCGGAGAGGGCATTGGAGGTGACAAAGGGTAGGAAGTGTGTTATTAACGTGCTAGAGCTGGTGGTCAATAAGAGACCGAGGTTACCATCTTAATACATCATTTTTCCCTTCATGATTGAAGAGAAGATGGGGCCATCTGTGGATAGGATGTTCTCCGATTTCTTCCACGAGGTCAACCCCATTAGACATAAAGCGTTCGATAAATGGTTCAAATCCCTTAACCCTGAGTAAGTATTTTATGATTTTGCTAAAATACGCTAACTCACCTATAGTTTTTGTAACATTTTTTCTTTATGTTTTTTTTAAATGGAGCTACATGATCTTGGAGAAGATGAAACCAAACGCTAGAAAGTGGTTTGCAGATGTAACAACGAAGTCAGCTTGGCTCACCAACGATATAAGTGTATTTTCGTTGTTAATTTTTGCATAATTGGTTGTTGATTTAATTAAATGACTCTTTATTTTTTATTAGTGTTTTCTATTGTAGCACATCAACATGGCTATGGGGTTGTTGCGCAATAGGTCTCGAAGTCACCCTATATCATTTGACATTTTTGGTCAAGTCCCGTAGATGGTATTTTAGACATACGTCTACGTCCAGGAATATGTGGTCCGACTTCGGGTGGCAACAAATTATTAAGTTGGAGAATGTGGTCGAGAACTTCTCAATCGACTTCTAGAGGAAATATAGTTTCTCCATACGTTGCTATCTAATAATCGGCCATGTAATAATAACTTCATAAGGTGTTTCGTGGAAATCCTTTATGCATACCCACTGCGACTGCATGCGCACATGGAAAACTCTCAAACTGAAACTTTCTACACGTGCACGTATTATCATTTAAGTCCACAATGTATCCGATATTACGTCCTAACGAAGAAGCGAAACTGATCCAATGGTTCCACACATACCTTTCTCGTCACCTCTAGAGTCTTGAAGAGTTTATCTTCCTGAATTAAGATTAGCATACTCGTGCAAGTCTATAATTCCTCACATCGGTCTTGAAATCATTGCTGCAGCTTGTTACAAATGTGCTTAATCATTACAAGAATTGGTAACTCTCGATCCTTCTTAAATAATGCATTGAGCGACTCCACATTATTCGATGTCATCGTATTGTATCGACGTCCTTAAAAATGTGACCATGCTTAATGTTCGATCCCCATCTCTGTTAGTTAGATAATCAAATGCACCATGTGATTTATTTTCTATTTTGACCATGAACTTATCAAAGTTTTTAAAACTGCAAGTCTCTGTAGCTCTCCTAAACAATACAACTATGCCACTACCTCGATACTTCTCCTTTAGATTGCCCTATATATGGTATATGCAATAACAATGATGGGTCTCGAGAAAAAAAATCAGCGATATCATTTACTATTGAGTGCTCCCGATCAACTACAAATTCAAGGTTCTCAATGTCCCCAACTACTTTCCTCAACTTTATGAAAAATCAACACATCGCTAGATCATTCTTGCCATCGACTATGCTGGATGTAAGAGGGTATGTAGCAATAATTAACTTATCTTCGTATCTAATCTTAAGGGTTGTACCGTTGACTAGAATTAGGTGTCACATCAATTCCCAAATTCATTATCCAATAGCCATGAAGAAATACTTGAAACGATTCTCGCCCTCCGTCTCAATAAAAAATGCCGAACCAGGATTAGTTGATATCATGTTATAGCAATACTTGGTCAATTTAGTATAACTCTCCTCGATTGAACCCAATAATGGTCAATTTAGCATAACTCTCCTCGATCGACCAATAAACCATACTCGGGTTTGCTTGTGATCATTTCGACGAATACCCACTTCGCAAGTATGTTCCCGTACATACTTGCGAACTATAAAAAACTCATTTGTGTCCATTTTCGCTGCTCACAAATGCCAATAGGAACTGTCATCAACATTGATAATTGTGTATGTCGACTTGTTTGATTTCTTCGCTTTAAATTTAAAGTTGTGTTTCAGTGCAATCCGATGCACAACTTCTTGCAAATCTTTCTTTATTTCAAATAGTTGTTCGACATGCAAATCTTCATCATCGGGAATCACACAGGAACAATTAGAGGAACATGCACTCATTCCAACCAGTGAGCTCCCACCCGACTCATGTCTCATTCGGGATAAAACAATCAAATCCTCATTTGTAAATTCATTTTCATTCTTTTTGTTTTGAATTATCGAGGGAATTCTATGCATAGCAGTGAGATCATGATGAGAAACACTGTCTCGAAAACAACCACATCATCCTCACGAGCTATCTCCACCATGTCCCAAAAATTATTCACATTATGATCCCTTTCATTGGAATCTTCGTGTTCACTATCGGGGACATTCTTCCTCACTAAAGTTACGTAAATAGGAGTCATGCAATTTTGGTTCAATTCAATTAGGACTTTCATTTCAACTTCAAAAGTAACCTTTATAGGGGGAAATTAATATGGATGTATGCTCGTTGAATAGAAATCCCAATTCTATATCGTACTGAGAGGGATCGACGTTGAACTTATTTTGTAAATCATGGTACATTTCTGCATATGATGTACTCGATTTATCACAATTACAATCGCACCACGTCTTTCACTCATCCATTTCCGCACCCCATGGATCATTTTTATTCATTTCAAATTCACCAAATTAACAGATCGAAGCTCGAGATAATTCCATATCTGCATTACGAAATATAATTTTTTATATAATATGATAATAAGGACAATAAAAAATCGACAAGTTTGCCTAGGGGCCGATTGTTCTTCTTTCCCAAATGGCTGGGTCAGCGATTTTACAAATATTCATGAATCTGTCTGAAATAATATACATGGAAATGAATTTTTTTTCTCCTTTCTCCTTAAAAAATTGTAGATTGTAAAAAATTATTTGCCTATGTCAAAATAAGATTTAATGATTAAAATAATATACTAATTTAACTAAAACGAAATAAAATATACGTTAATATACTTACCGATTCGAAGTGATTGCTATAAACAATATTTTCTTGTTGGTGTTTGATAATGAGATTTTAATGTTGAAACAGATGAAAAACTAAAGAGTTTAACAACACCATATTTTTGTAATTGTATGACATACTTAAGGTTAGATTTCTCTTTTGGTCATTAAAAGACCATTGTGGTGAATGATAAAGAAAATTGGCTCATGTGAAAAATGATTATGTTAAGTTGGCCAAATTAAAAAGTAACCCGGTATTAGTGTGAGATGAGTAGTGGGAACAAAGCTAGGCTGAAAGATTTCTTAATTATAATTACAACACAGTTTTTTTTTTTTTTTTTGTTGCACCATTATTTTAATTTCAATGGCGGTTCTATCTTTGTTTATTGTCGGACTTACGTCTTCAATTTTTTTTTCACGGCATTCTTATAATCAGTTTTTTCATTAATTACATTTTGTGATGACTGTTTTGTTCGAAAGATCCATTGGGAGGGCATAAAAAACTTATTTGCCCCTTGTTTTTAAATTAGAAAAATAAATAATGAATTGTAACTATATTCACAATACCACTTTTTAATATACCATATTTTAATTACACTTAAGGATATGAACTTGTGCTCATTTCAACAATTAGGTCCCTAACTCTTTTTCCATCATATTCTATTTACAACCATTCACGAATTAACACACCTCTTCCTTCATGATGGTTTCTGTTAATTTTTTATTTTATTTTTTTTGCTTTGAAATGAAGAAAAAAAATGATATCTCACGTTTGCATTTTAAAAAAAAAAAAAGGGTGCACAAATAAGCAATTTTATGTCATCACAGTAAACCTATTGGATTGTAGTCGCTATTGGAGATGAGATTTGCTAATTATTGGAAAGTCGAATATAAGAGTCCGAAAAAAAAAAGTTAAGATCACAAGTGATACAATAAGTAAAGATTTTGAATTGCAATTAAAGTATGGTGCAACTAAAAAAAAGACGGGGGTGTGTGAATATGATTATCCATAATGAATACAAAAGTTCCACTAAGTATTTCTCCATTATTTCAAAAAATGCTATCTGAATAGTCCAAATCGTTGTTAGGACAAGATTTTCTAATTAATTGAAGTATAAGAACGAAAAAAAAAACTTTTGAGGACATTAACACAACAAATGGGGACTTTCATTGCAATCAATAATGCAGTGGAGCATAATAAAACTGGGGGTGAATATTATTATCCTCATATTTTTCAGTTATATATATTTTGTTGAATTTGGGATACTAAACTCATGACGAGGGAAAAAAAAAAAGTATCAATTATCAGCAGGTAGTTGTGAAATAAATTATACAATTTCATAGAAATCCAGCACTGACAATCTCAGTGAGGCCAAGTGAAAAGAATAATATTGATACAGCAATAGCGGAGAGTGAAGATTGTGTCAATGTAGTGATATTAAAGATTCTTTTGGGTTTATAATGGCAACACTAGCAAGGAGATCATTGACAGTGGAGGCAACGATGGTTTTGGTTATCTGAAATGATTTTGCATTGAGTGAGTCTAGAGAAATTGGCTATCCAAAGCATCTAATCAGACTTTTAAGTGTGCTCCGAATGAAGCCGACATTTTTAATTCTTTATCTAAATTATGAGGATAACATATTTTGTGTTGTCTTGTTACTTTTTAAATCAGTGGTTCGCGACGACTTTAAATTAATGACATCGACTTGGTTTCAAACTACGGTGTTAGAAAAAAGAAAGCAATTAACAGTAGAAAGAACCGATCAGACTATACAAGTAGAACGTAAATAGCAAACTACGGTGTTATAATCCTTTAAATGAAAGTATACAAAATTTACCATCTTTGATATTAATATAGCTACAATTCACTTAAATCATACATCTAGTGCAACTCCATGGATCCTCTTGAGAACTTTTATAAATGGCAAAGAAACTTGAGTTAGATTAGAAAAGGAAGAGAGTCTACATGGTTCACCAAGGGAACAATGGATCAAGTAGAAAAGAGAGGTCGGAGAAAAGCCAACGGAAAGATTTGTTCTCCATTCTTGAGAGCAACACAATTACAGATTAAAGGGAGCTCAATTTGAAATTATATAGTAGAACAACTTGAAGAACTCTGGTGCAATAATCCTAACAATCAAATAGATGCATATATTCTTATAAAATTGACCATTTGCTTGAAATAAAACCAAAAATACATGGGATAATACACCTAAAAAGGGCAAAATGAAAAAAATATCTAGTCTGGTTCTATATTTGTGCAGAAAAAATTATTTTTAACTATTAGATAGATCTGCCAAAGAAAAGGGATCCTGTCAAGTAAGTCTTCAAATCTTCCATTAAAGTTTCCTTTCGTCTGAAAAATAGATTTTGTGGTAAGCAATCGATACAACTTTTTGGCAACCCTCTCAATATCACCTTCTCTTTGTTTACGGGCCCATCTTTCACATATTTTTTTTAACTTTTCAGATGATTAATGAATTGGTCAGTTGTTTTCCTCTTTATTCATGTTTGTAGGATATATTCTTCCTTGTCCATGTTCACCAAAGTAGAAAAAGTTTGGTTAGCACCATCAACTACATATGAGAAAAATTACAATGGCCAACATACTTCCTCATAAATATACTTATGCACATACATGCTTATTGTGCACCCTTTGAGATATTCCATGATGGTGGCAAATCGGATAAAAGTGTTACCTGAAGCCAACAAAGTGGAATCCTTTTAGATATTTTCCATAACCCAGTTAATAAATGCGTGATTAGCCTAAGGTGTCAGGCAAAATAACCAAGAATCAGACCAACTGAACCAGTCAGTTCGGATCATGAAAAACAAAATCGAGTTTTGGTATTTTTAACTGAGAACTGACCCAGTCTGGTCCAGTTCCCAGGTTTTACTTTTAAACCCAAAACTGGACTAGGCCATTTAGGAGTTGTTTTCTTTGCCGTTTTCATCTCATTTTCTATTTTCGATTTTTCAAAATAGTAAAAACACGTTTACTTACATATTTTCAAAAACGAATTTCCCAATATGAGTCTAAAATTTATGAAGAAAACGGAAAACGACAAAA
>CAIGRB010030941.1:0-19565 GCA_903798255.1 Fraxinus quadrangulata | reverse complement strand
AACGACTAAATTTTCAATTTTAATCCAATTTTAATCTCTATCAAACCGACTCTAAATCAGGACATTGCGGCAATACTCTTTGTACTTGGTGCTTAAATTTCATATTAAGTCCTTATTTGTCTATCATTACAGTAGAGAAATTAGTTTTGAAATATTAAATTTTTGAAGAGTGTATAGTTAAAAAAATAGAAAAAATTTTAAATTTACGTACAAAATATTTTCTTTTGAGTATGTGTAATTGAAAATGTAAAAATAAATAAAATTGAAATAATGATAGACAAACAGAGACTAAACAAACACAAGAAATTAAATTCTTAAAAAATATCGTATGTAAATTGTTTTAACTTTATCTTTTAGAAATGATATTTACTTATTGTCAATGTTTATTGGATATTCCTTTACTACAATAAACCAATTTAATTAAATTTGAAGATATTGTAAAATATCTCCGAAAATTATAAAATAATAGTAGAATTGCAATTATTTTTGTAAAGAAAAATATTATTCTTTTTCTTTTTTTAATTGCAAAGAGAGCGCGCGTAGGAATATTTATTTAGTGGTGCGAGTATGGGGAAAAGGGTACAAAAGTTGAAAATATCTGAGGTTGGGAAAAAGATCAAATTCTGAGAGATTTTCAAAGATATTTTGTTGGTGGATTAAGAGAGATGATGGATGACATGAGGTTTTTTTTGATATTTTCATTTTGGTTTAATCACTTGACCTTATTCTTAGGAATATTTACGAAATTAACATAATCAAAGTCAAACTTGATAAAGTGGATATATTAAGAGTGTATGGCCACCACATTTCAACCACTTTTCCACCAATATATTTAAGAAGAAAAAAATAATTGTCTTTGACTTCCAGTTTTCATTTTAATTTTTTTTATGAAAGATGCTAAAATATGTAAAAAAAAATTAATAAAGAGATATGAAACTTGAATATTCATATTACTTTTCATACAAAAATGATCAATTTCATTTTGTAATGAAAATGAGCATTCAAAACATACACAAATGTATATTTGGCACCTAGGCCGAATTAGACCTTCAAAAAAAATCTTTTCTCACGTGTTGTCTGTTGAGAATTATGAACTTTAATTTTATTCTATCGAAAGAAATCAATTGAAAGAAAGAAAAATAAAAATCATAAACACACAAAATTTATAGAGGTTCGTTTCNTATAGAGGTTCGTTTCGATATGAGATCATGTCCACTCCCATCACTACAACAATTTACTATGATGAAAAAATATTTACACGAGAAAATCGTACTCCTATATTTGCTAGCCTCTTTTTTCCCTTTTTAATGTTAATAAAAAAAGTCTAAAGATCATTCTCTATTAGGGATGGCAATTTACCTCGGGGCAAAAAGAAACCCGCCCCGACGGGGTGGTGGAGCGGAGCGGGGCGGGGCGGGGCTTGGGACGTCGCCCTGCCGCGGGTTGCGGGACGGGGCGGGGAGGGGATGCCTCGCCCTGCGCCCCGCCCCGTTTAATGTGGGGCGGGGCACGGGACGGGGTAGGGAATTATCTTCGCAGGGCGAGGTGGGGCGGGACACCTCAAGAGTGCCCCGTCCCGAACCCGCTCCACTGCCATCCATATTCTCTATATATAAGATAAATTAGGAAAAAATCATATCATATAAAACCTTCAATTCCTTAATAGAATTTTATAAGAATAAAAATTTCTAAAGTAAGAGTCTTGTTCATTTGTCATTTACAATTCCACGAAGTGGCAATAATTAGAATCGACTATAATTATACTCCACAACTTAATATTGTCTAGGTCCCACCTTTCAAAATATGAACATGTAGTCACCTCTTACTCAAAGTACAAGTTATGTTCATTTATCACTTATGGGGTGTTTGATAGATAATTTTTTCAATATAAAATATTTTTCAACTATTGATCATGTGATTATATTTTCCTCAAAAATAAGGAAAATATTGTTTTTTTTAGGGGTGATTTTTATTTTTCAAATAATTCACTATCGCTTTCTTTCTCATCTACCCACCAATAAAAAATGAACAAGTATAATATTTTTTAGATTGAAAATTAAATTAATCAAACACATTTAATTAATAATTTTCGTACAAATAAGTTTTAAACAATTGAATTTTTTATAATTTACTTTCTTTCCATAGAAATTTCATGCTCTCAATCGAACGCACTCTTATAGTTCTATTTACTGTTGCTTAACAAACACTCAGTTTAATCAAATTGTGATACTTGGATACACAATACAAGAATAGATATACACTTGGACTCTTGCTTTTGTTCACCTTTGCTAGACATTAGTGACAATTTGGTAAAACGAAAACTAGACAAAATCTTTGATGGCACACAGCACATGCAAGATTTTCTCAAAACAATAAGGGGAAATCCTGTGAATGCTCGTAAATGCTTCAAGTCTCAACTATGCCTCAATTGCTAATCTAGTAACAACACTCGTCATTGTTAAGCATGTTGTCTATCCAATTCAGTTGCATGTATCATCAAATGACTTCCTCGTTTGTTAAGTAACTTCCGCGACATGTGGTCTAAAATATTAAATTATGCTTGACAAGACAACAAACAAAATATTAACTTCATTTTATTTCTTATTTTTGTCTAGGCCAACCTCCCAAACAAGTGGATGTTTGTGCGTAATTTAGAGTCAGTCCGTCACATAAGAATTTTTCAAGTCAGACTCATTATAACCTAGTTCACTTGCTAAGTCTCTTTGCATCCATGACTAAATTGGTAAAGCGCACAAGTAAAAAAATTTGCAGGTTCGATTTCCATTGGTTGCACTTGGAAGTTTCAATTCAATCGTTGCTTTCAATAGAGTAATCAGAAACATCTTTGAGATCATCATTGCCATTGAAATCTTCCAAAAGTCCCCCATCCCATTTTCCATTTTCTCTCTTCAAAATCATCCCAAACTAAAAATTGTTAAGAATTTACTTACACATGCACACTAGAATTTTAAAAATAGTAGAATACTCTTCAATGATCATCTTTGTGTTTAGATATAAATTGTGACAAAAAAATTACCTTAAGAAAATTTTTCAAACTTCTTTGAAAATCTTGATCACAAACAATCATGATCTATCGGTTTCTTTGTCAATCTTGATCTACCACGGTCTTTCTACACCATAACTGTCTAACTGTCCATCCTCTATGATAATTCACACAAGAAAACAACGAGATATTAGAGTTTCTCATTCTTGTACTATCAAAAATATGAATATTGTAATTGTATTGTAATGTGAGTCAACTCAAACTCTAGTAGTTTACTAATAAATGTTTAAGTATGCTTGACCCACCCATTAGACATAAGTATGTCCATTAGTTAATTAATATAATTAATTAAACTTGACTCATAAGTTAATGAATTTAATTATTTAACTTAATCCCATTAATAGATAACCCAATTAATTAATTTGCAAATACCCTACATTTGTCAATTAATTAATTCTTAATATCATTTTTTAGTTATCACCATTTGTGTGTAACCCATTAGATTTTTGTTTACGATATCGACGATGTAAATTATTATTTTGATCTAATCAAAGATAAATTAAAATCTTTTAATTTATCATTAATTCACATACTTCATCCTCGATGACATCTAGCAATGTGATGTGTCGGACAATACATGTGATGGAAACATAGAACTATAATTCATTTGTCAATATGATCCAATCAATTACGAGATATAGAGATGTATTAATCTCGATTATCAATCATATCTTTTGTCTATATCTTAAGTCAATAGTCTTCGATATCTCTTTTCGACTTATAAACTCAATCGAATCTGTTTTCTTTAAATGAATGAGGATTATGACATGGATCTAGTTAGAATTGTCTAGTGGATCCATAGGTGCATGACTTCGGATGAAAGAATTTAGATGCTGGTGGAATGAATGCTTGCATTTGGGGGATTGGTGTTAGGCGTTGGGGGTTGTGAGTGTATATTTTGAAACTTATGAGGTCAAACCTAAAATCAGTTAGAGGGGGTGAATAGGTGAATAACACAAAATTAAAATTACCAATTAAAAACAACAATTCACTTTTTAATTATTTTAGATGTTTAGTCAGTCAAATCAAGTTATCATATATTGAATTTTCACAATAATAAATAAAATAATAAATAACACAAGATTTGTTGATGGAAAAAACCTTTAACTAGGTAAAAACTCTGGATCAAGTCGTAACTTTCATTATAGACAATAAGAACTTATAGCATGATCCAGCCTAGAAAACTTACTACACTCACTGATCTAATTCCCACAATATCCAAGACCCGCTGGAACGTGCTTTACTCACACATGTTCCTAATATTCTGAAATTGTTTATTTCCCGTGGATCACCAAGAACACCTTGTTATTATACTCTTCATGTGCTTCTGGTCCAACCTCCATCAATCTTCAGCAACCTCTGAAAGCTATTGAAAAAGTACTTTCCTGATTATATTTAGGAAGTTGATGTTTTGGATTATTTGAATTTAATGTTTTTCCCAACTTGCGCTCGATTGATCTCAATAATCAAAATTTTAATCTCAATGTTTGGATATGTTCTTGAATCTTGGAATAATGTTATGATGATTTATTATAATCATCAACCACCATTTTCATGAAGTAGGGCTTAGTATTTATAATATGAAGGTATTGGGTAATATAGGATAGATAGAACACTTAAAAATCGCGAACTAAGATTTTCGGAAAACACCATCGCTCGAAAGCCAGGCTAGTGACAGGCGGGTGAACCTTGTTTTTGTTGACGTCGAAAATTTTATAAACAAAATTCAAACCAATTTCAAGTGTAAATAAGGATTTTTATTGATAATTACTTACAAACTACAAGTATTTTTTTTTTTTTATCAAATGAGATATTTGAAATATGAAGTTGTTAGACTTCCTCCCCCTCATTTCCCAAAGGATACCATCCTCCTTTTTATAGGAAAGAATAGACATGTATCTTTCATTTTCATGTCTTGTCATGTATCTTTCATATTCATGTCTTGTCAACAACAGTACCGAGTTGTGAACTTTTGTCAATAGCTTAAGTCCTAATTGGTTGCTGTCAAATCAATATATAGTACCAAGTTGGGAAGGTATGCCAATGACATATCTTGATTGGTTGCTGAGGTTGGCTCCATCAGGTTATCATGAAACCACCTTAAATGGGATCCCAGATAATTAATGAACTAATTAGAGAATGAAACTATACATATGGTTGGTGAAATTGGTGGGTGCTGACGTATGTCATTCCAAATGTCATTAATTAATTGAATGTTTTGACAGTGTGTAAGGAATCTACAATCATTATGTTCCCTCAAACCATGACGGTTATAAGTATGAGCTGACCTTGCAGATCTGACCTTAATGAGCTAAGTGCATATAACAAACGGACTTAATTATGTCGTAAGTCGGATATCAACAATTTTATTCTGGATGCTCGAGCATCAGATTGGCAACATGCTAGTATAAATCTGACGACTCTTTCTCCATATTCCATACTTGAATTCAAAGACTCATAATTCTATACAATAACCCAAAAGGCTTATTGACTTTTACAACTTTTTTATAATAATCATTTTGTCCAAAGAATTGTCAATACAACTAAAAGCCTAACAATCTCGCACTTTGATATTTTGGTACAAAACTACAATACAAGTCAAGGAAGTAAAAGACAATACTAATCTACCCAAACTCAAACTGAATGTCTGTCTCTTGCATTCAACATATTTCCTGAAATCAACAACTCAAATACCAAGTGTAATAGCACGTGATACAAGAAATATAACAATTGAAACACACTCATAAATATTCTTGCTTGATTGAAAAATAATACTAATGTTAATAAAAACACCAACTGAAACATTAATATCAAAAAACATTAAAATTCAAAAAGCTAAGCATTCCCTAAAATGATGTTAAATTAGACTTAAAAAATGCCCATCTCTCATCTTCTCTCCTCCTATCGTCACAAATGACGAAGAAAACTAGATCAATAAAACTAAATAATTCAAAGATATAGTTGATAGCATGCTCAAGCATAATCAATGATCACTAAACGTTCTCATATACTCATTACAAGTCTAAATGAAGTAAATTGTATAAGTGACACGTGTATGTAAAGTGCTATTAATTCCTTGTGAGCAAGACTCCAAACTTTAAATTTGTGAGAAAATACACGCTAAACATCACTACTAAATCAGTTTATTCTCCTAATAATTAAAGTCAAATCAATAATATATATTAGGACCTGTAAATGAAGCTCATTTTTCATATATATTATTATTTTCTCCTATTGACTTTGAGCATATACATTTTCGCACAATTACTATTTCTCTTTTTAAATTTTTTACATCCTATGTGTAGACTCTTCTCGATTAAGAGAATAAGATGACCACTGTAATGAGTTTTGAGCCGATAACTCCAAGTCAGTTAACTATAGGGTATCAGGTTATGGGAAACCTCTCGCTTTTAATTGTTCGAGTCAAATAGATTTCGAAAAAGAGTATAAAATGAAACATTTTTTTAAAGGGATATACAAGAATTTGGTCTACAAAATTAAGGTCACTATATGTTCAAGGTCACCTTACCAACAGATGAAGACCATCCCAAATTTGACACACACAGCCAACTCACTCATAAGATCATAGTGTGTGCAGTGCAGATGATACATGAAGAAATTTATACTAAGTACTCCATATAAACCTAAACAAAATAATAAAAACTATGCTACAGCACATTAGTTAAACTCATACTTGGTCACAACATATATATTCAAGTAAATCATATATCATGCTCTAGTAAAAAAATTGTCTTCATTTATTTTCAATTTTTTTACAAATCATACTGCCTAAAAAGAAAAACAAAAATAAGATGCATGCAATAATGAATGAATTACAATTAATAAGTATAAGCATGCATCAAAATCACCTAGTCAGTTAGGTATACAAACGCTTTTACCTTTAAGATCACCGTGATAAATTTTAAAAATTTTCAAATCACTCTTTTTAACCAAGACTTATTTAGTGGAAGACTTATTTAGAGCCAGTTGTATCATTAACTTGGTCAAACGACTCACTTGATTAGTGAAGAAGTCAATCTCTAACTCTAGTAAAATTTTAATTTTAATTTCTATTGAGGAATTTATGATACCTATATCTTATATGTCATAACTCACCACAATTTAAATGAATAAGGATAAATCTAGGCCTAAAGTTATATGGTTGCCGATATCCATTCCTAAGTTGGTAAGTCATACGCTATCTATATGCCTTTGTTTTACAATACCCTTGTTCTTGAGTTCAGGATTAGGAAAATACATATGCTAGTTGGTGACAGGGATAAAAATGATTCTGGAAGTACTAATCCTATTATAATTGGTCTGCTTAAATCTTTGAGCACTCATATTCTCTACAGGCTTGTTCAACCCCAAAAGACTGTTCAGCTTCTAAGATCCACTTAAGAAGTAATGGAGTTGAGTATTGGATTTCTCAATATCGCTTGTCAAGGTTAGACTAAAAGTTCTCATTGATTAATCTTACCTTTCTAAGGCTTTTGGTTGACTGTTGAAGGTCACGCATAAGTCTCTCTCTTTCTAGCTCAAGTACATTCACTTTCTTAAGCACGACTATATTTATATTCTTAATCTTAAGACTCTCCTCAAGTAATTGTTGATAAAACTCTTCCTCAGAGTGCTCACCACTATCCACTTCTTCAATCTTCTCACAGTTCTTATCAGATACACTTTTAATCCTAGAGTGAAGGCCATAAGCTTTCCAATCTCCTCATGAGTGGATCTCTCACTTTGATTATTCGAGTTAGACTCGTCATCAACAAGAGTTGCATTCTTAGCATTACCTTGATTTCTCTAACCATTAGGACACTCACTTCTATAGTGGCCAAAACCTTGACACTTATAACATCTCTAGTGTTAGATTTCTTTCTAGACTCATTAGGTGTCCTCTATGTCTCTCTTTAGTCTTCTTCTCATTTCTAAACATTCTTTGAAAATTCTTAACAAATTAGGCTATTTCCCCATCATTAAGTGATTCTGAATCAAAAGAATCATGATAGTTATCCTTAATAGTGTTCAAGGCCAAAGACTTATCTTTCTTAGGTTTAACTAATGTTAGTTCATAAATGTGGAGAGATCCAACCAATTCTTCAAACTTAATAGCATCTATATCCTTACTCTCCTATATAGCCGTGATTTTAGACATAAATCTCTCAAGTAAGGATCTAATGATTTTTTTGACAATCTTAGACTCCGGAATTCTCCCACCTAGATTGAAGCTATAATTAACTATGTTATTCAAGCTTGCATATAAGTCATCGAAGGTCTCATCATCCTTCATTCTAATCTTTTCAAACATAGTGGTCAACATCTGTATTCTTAGTAGCCCGAATTTCCTCGTGCTGCGTGGTTTGTAAAATATCCAAAATCTCTTTAACAACCTCACAAATACACCTAAATTCTTCTAGTGACATAGCCATAAATAAAACATGTAAAGCCTTACTATTTCAGTTACACTCATCTAAACTAGCCTTCGACCAATTTGCTATAGGAGTGGGGGCGACAACATCATTAACGATGCTAGAAGGTACAGTCCAACAATTTACTACGCTCAACCAAATACTCTCATTCATATATATCATGAAGTCTCTCATTCTAACTTTTCAATAAGTGTAGTTACTGCCACCAAAATATAGCAAGAAAGACAATGAGCTACTCATCTAAAAAATTAGAGTCATGAATCGAATTTGGGCTTTGATACCACTTGAAAGTTACGAGTTCGATCCTAAAATCTCCTAGAGTGGGATGGATAGGTAAATAACGCGGAATTAAAATTATCAACTAAAATCAACAATTCACTTTTTAATTGTTCTATAAATTTAGTCAATCAAGTTAAGTTATCCTTATTTAATTGTTATAATAATAAATAAAACAATGAATAACATAAGATTTATTGATAGAGAAAACCCTTAATTGGGTAAAAACTTCGGGACTGAGCCAATAACTTCCACTATAGACAATAAGAACTTGAAGTATGATGCAACTTAAAAAACTAACTAGACTCTCTAATTTAATTCATGCAATCTCAAAGATCCGCTGGAACGTGCTTCACTCATGCATGCTCTCGATCTTTTGGAATTGTCTATTTTTCTTGGATCACCAAGAATATCTTGTTCTTGTACTCTATCTGCTTTTGATTCAACTTCCCTCAATCTTCAATAACCTCTGAAAGGTATTGAGAAAGTACCTTCTAATTATATTTAGGAAGTGGGTGTTTGGAATTATTTGAATTTGATGTTTTTTCCAACTTCTTGTTGATTGATTTCAAGAATCAAATGTTTAATCTCAATGTTCGGATATGTTCTTGGAATGATATTATGAGTATGTATTATAATGACCAACCACCCTTTTCACGAAGTAGTGTTTGGGTGTTTATAATATGGAAGTATAGTATAGTATATGATAAATAGAACTCTTGAAAATCGCAAACTAGAGTCTCCAAAAACACCGTCATTTAAGCGATAGGAATATCGCTCAGGCGACGACGAGCAACCTTGGTTCTATTCTGGATGCCCGAGCATCATATTGGCGACATGCTAACATAAATTCGATAACTCTTTCTCCATGTTCCATACTCGAACCTAAAAACTCTTAGTTCATCTATACAATACATCAAAAGACTCCTTGACTTTTACAAATCTTTTATAATAATACTTTTGTCTGAATAATTGTCAATACAACTAAAAACCTAACATATTTGATATATGATATTACATTATACAATCAACAAAATTTTAATTCTTATTTTCCTTTAATATTAATGTGTTTAGTAGGGTATAATTCACATTATCAAACATTTCATACATATTTTGTTTTTACTGATTTTTGTATAAATTTCCCATCATTAGCACATCCTACACACTCTTTTGGCCCAAGTTTAGCACTTAAATTTTGTTATATTTATAGCTCCAACATTTAATTCCTATGATAATATCTTCTTGGTCTGCATTTCTTCATAGTCGCATCGAACCAAGTTTCAAATTAAAATTTCACAGATGGATCCAACCGGTTCGAAATCCATGGTAGGAATGTTTTTATCTATTAAATAGGTTTTAATTTTTCATTTCATCCATAATTCTCTACAAATAGTTCTCAAAACTTGACTATAAGATAAAGAAACTGCACCTATAGCCTTAACAAAAGACACAAAAAATAATATTGATAATTAAAGTCAAAGAATTGAAGCAACTCAATGTGAAACAAAATATATTTCAGAATGCAGTGACTGATGAGTTCAATAAACCTTCAAGAATTCCTAGAAACTTCAAAAACAAATAAAACTACCGAGTACAGACATATAACTTATATAGGGGGTCACTGGTGTCACTGCCCAAACCACAACCAGCTTGGTGCAAAATCAAATAAAAGAAACACATTGCATTTGCACCCGAAATTCCATGAGCATTCAACGAAAAGGTTCATTCTTGACTCAAATCTGTACCAAGATTGTTCACCTCAAACCCGAGACTTTTCTCTCTTCATCTATATATCAATGCCATAGGCAAGTTTGCTTTATAAAAATTTAATGACACGTATGTTGGCATTGCAGTAGAGTAGTTTCATGCACATCAGTTGCACTGGAGACTGACTTTGATGCCCTGGAGTGTGCGAGCAATGAGGGAATTTACAGTGTCAATTGACTCTGTTGTTAGCTTGGCTGTAGGCGAGCTATTCACCAATATCTGGAATCCTATAGTAAGTAATGAGCCACTACTGTCTTCATCACTGCCTCCATCGTAGTTGATAGGCCCACCAGAAGCGGGAGAACAATCAGGAACAATTGCAAATCCAGATGGCAATAAAGCCACACAAGAAGGATCACCCCCGGACATCACCACACTCATTGCTTCAGAGTTGACAGCTGCATGAACTACAAGTGATCCTGAAACATCCGTGCACGTCTCTTGCAAGATGAGCATGCTGATCTGATTAGCAGCACTGGCAGCATCCTGAAAGTTGAAGTACACAATGAAAACCCATAACCAGAGAATTGTAAATTGGAGTTGAAATTGTTTTAATAAAATGAGGAGGGAATTTGCAGCTGAGGTCTTCTCTGCTAAATATAGCACTTCGGGTTCTCATTCAATTTTTTGAGTTGTTCTGAATTTAGGCACATAGGTCCACATGTGCCATTTTAAAACGAAAACTGGATAGAAACCGAAGTGCTAGACTTAGCAAAGATGGAGATATCAGCAGCAAATTTCCCTAAAATGCATGACCACTCACAATATTTCGAAGAACAGAGATGCTATTGACAAGGTCTTGGCTCTTGGGAATGTGCAGCATCTGTTCCACGCAACCATCTTGAGATAAGACATCCCAATGACCTCTTGTTTGTTCATTCCGCAAGAAGTCAAATAGATGGTGACAAGATACCGGCAACCAAACAGTTGTCACGGCACTCAACACAGTACCCGAAGGCTCCCCCGGGTTACCAATGCTCTCCCGCACCATCAACTTGGTATTGTCAACATTTCCAGATTGAATAACTTCCCACTTGTGCACCGTAGCACAAACACCGGTGCAAAAGCTGCGAGTCATCCGTTGTGCTAGCTTTCCTATACTCCTCCTGGCGGCTGGATTGGTTACTGGGGTATATATAATATGCATCAGAATCCATATGGTTTTATTCTTTATATCAAACCACCAAAAAGGGAAGACTTCATCCATGTGAAAAAAAATAAATAAAGTACAAACTCAGGAGAGTGAAGTACAGCCGAACCTCTAGAATGTGAAAAAAAATAAAAGTAAAATTATACCATTGACAAGGAGCTATAGAACAACTAAGAGACCCTAATATGCCTGCTTTGTGCTTTGCATAGCCAGTATTATGGTTGAGGAAGTAGAAAAAACAATTTAAATAGAACACCTGCATTATCTCCACTGTGGATTGTAGAGGATGTGATCGCAGCCAAGTAATTGCATTGTCTTTGTAGACTGGCGACCCACTTTTGTGCACCAAAGCCCAATCCAGAATTCAATAATGGTTGATATAATTGATGGACGACATTGGCATCATATTCTGTGTGTTCAACCCAGGTAACCTGAAACTCAATTTTGAAGTTACCAACCTTTCTTTACCAAAAACAGAAAAATAAAAGGAAAGCTACCCCGAGAATTAAACAGTAAAAACAGAGATGCATCAAGCCCGCTAGAGCAATGGTATGGTATTTCAAATTGTTCTGAAGTTAAATATGTCAACAAATTTCCAGCTGATTTTCAAAATTGCACTGAAATCGCACACAAGCATGTTACGGCAACTATTGAATTGATTTTCATACTTGTATGCAAACAGCACAAGTAATGCACAACTGCAATATGGTTGTCAACCATAAGGTCCATAATAATCACGTCAACTGACCCACAGTATCACCAGTCCTTTCTCTATTTCCATAAATGTGGAGCTGAATGGCTTAGCCAAACGGCTTGGCAGCCTGTCCATAAACTATGTGCAATTTCTAAGCAATACTTACTGCATGTTTGGCTAAGCCTAAGAAATTTACGTATGAGTTTTAAAATAAATAATTCTTTTTGTTAGTCAAAGCTGTAAATAAGTTACTTTAAAAATAGCTCTCACCGCACTGTCAAATAAGTAATTTTTTACTTTAAAAAAAAAGGTGAAATATCCAAATATGTTTATCTACTTACCTAAAGTAAGTTTGATTAACTTTTAAGCTTATTCAAACATGCTTCTAGTAGATAGCTGTTGCACACACATGCACATAGAGAGAGAGAGAGAGAGAGAGAGAGAGAGAGAGAGAGAGAGAGAGAGAGAGATTGGAAATTATTCATCTTGAAGACAAAGTTGATTGCACTAGTTGTCGCTCAACCCCTGTGGAGAGAGAGAGAGAGAGAGAGAGAGAGAGAGAGAGAGAGAGAGAGAGAGATTGGAAATTATTCATCTTGAAGTCAAAGTTAGATGAAGCCGGACCAGGCAAATACTGGTACAGCAGGAAAAGAAAAAGTTGTGTTTATGCTATTATTAAGGCAATACAGGTCTTGACAGAAGAAATAAAAAGCCACCTATGGATGCTTTACACCTAAACATTACCAAGGCCAGAACATAATCGATCTCTCATCGCAAAAACTCCCTTATTTAGATCAAGAAAACATATAACAAGTTAAGTAGATTCCATCACTACATTATCTTGAGGTAAGAAGAGTACAAAATAATATTGCATCCAGGAAACACAAAATTGTGCATCTATGTGAGAGAAAAAATTAGCGCAAGAGACAGGAATAGAAGCATCATATACAATACATAATTAGAGTACTGTGGTCATTATTGCAAACATTTAATATGTTAGAGATTCGGATATACAAGTTATCGACAAATGTTATAGTATAGATACCTTCAGCTCTAAACTGGCGATAAATAACTTAAATAGCACTATAAGTCCTAGTTTTCTTGTTAGACATCATCAATACAATATTATGTAAGGTTCAGACTCTTGGGAACAATATCAACAAAACAATTTTTGCAAGCTAAGTTTAAGGAGCTTTACACTCCACGTGCCAGGAGTGTCCGTACTTGGACCTAAAAAATAGCCCTAATTTGAGATTGGAAACCCTAAAGGCTAGAGAGACGCGTTACATATTGCGTTTAATCATGGACAAGTCCAAAAGAGAACATAATCCTTACTACCAATTACCTTGGAATAGCCATTCGGCAAATCTTGAATCACGCATCCTGAAGGGAGCCTCCTGCAATCAACATGTGCACGCGAACCTTCTTGGATGGCATCTACAGACACATCAACCACAGCCCAGATGTCCTTTGCATGCTGCTTGCAGAAGCGAATAAACTTCATTTGACGGATAGGGACTAGAGGCGAAAGAACTTGGAACTCGGCATGCATCTACACAAAAAAGTTGTTTGGTATTTTTTTTTTTCCAGCACTGCTGGGGGACTGAGGGATTAGAACGATATCAGTGAAAATGTCGTACCAGTTGCAGTGCACCATTTCTGTTTCCACCTGTGCCAGTGGAAATCACATCAATAGTTGACGCTTTCCCAATTATGCATGGAAACATTTCCGTCCATCGTTTCTGTACAAAGGAAAGCGTATCATATACCTATAGTATAACATTAGAGGAAACTTCAAATTGAATTGACATGATAAAGATATTAGAATTAAACATTGTTGAGAAAATGGAAATGATTGGAAGCATTACCAAAGAATAATAATGGATTAACCAAATAAGACCTGAAAAATAAACAAAGTACTAGTAACAAATTGAAGAACGTACTGTATCCATTAATGTCTCCGCAAGTGCCACACTGTTGATAATGACAGTCCCAGTTGCACATGTTGCTTCAGTTACAAAATGATCAAGTTTCATGCCAATGCAGGGAGAAATTGTGCTAGCATACTCCTTGAGGTTCAAAATTCGACTACCATCCAAGCTTCTGAACCACAGAGGACTATCGAGCTGGGCTAGCTTGATCAGCTCATCCATGGCAGCCAATGCAAGGTCTTGAAACATTGATTTGTTGAAGGGAACATCAACACTGGTCACCCAATTACCAAAATCAAGTCCTGTGGGCAATTCTGAGTCCATGGAGTTTAAACTACCAAAGCTATTTATTCCTACCGCAAGATCCAATCCCAAGTTGCCCATTATGGGAGGCATAGGGTTAGCCAAGGACAGCAGTGGCCTAGACATGAAATTGTTTTCTGGGACTCCAAGCCGATTGAGCTCATCCCTTAACCGTGCATTCTCAAGTATAAGATGGTTATTCTCCATATGTATTTCACCAAGAAGTGCTGAGCCACCACATTTGGGACAAATAGGGTTCCTTATGACTTCCTTCATAGCAATGTTCTCAATGCGGAGCTTGTCATTTTCTTGTTTCAGAATTTTATGTTCATAGTGTTCTACTTGGGACTGAATCATTGCATTTAAATCAGTTCAATCATTCATCAAACCAATTTTCAACAGAAAATTAAGTGGAATCCACATAGAAGGACTAAATTACAAATTACCTTCATTTGAGTTCTTCTATTCTGAAACCAAAATTTCACCTGCCTCTCCTCCAAGCCTAGTCTCCTGCCAACTTGTTGTCTAGCTTTCTCATCAGGATGTGGATTCTCCTTGAAAGAACTATATGATCATATAAAATCAGCAAGTATCAAGATTAATAGAATCAAACAAACACAAATAAATAACTTACTTTTCGAGTTCTTGAATCTGATATGGAGTATGTCTATTATGTTTCTTTCTTTTAGATGATCCATTTCCAGGGGACTCCCGATCATCACCTGATGCATTTTCCAAGTTATCATTTCCATGCCAGCTCTCATCCTCCCTTGCCCTCCCCATAAAACCACTATCAAAACTCTTAAAACCCATCTCTCCAAAATTCTCCATCTTGAGCTTCTGCAAAAAACTCCAAAACATTTCAATTAATAGCAATAACATGAACTAAAAGAAGCAAAAAATCACTAGGAATTTATGTATATGATGTGCATATCTATATGTACATGTACAGAGAGAGAGAGAGAGAGGAGGGGGGGGGTGGGGGGGGGGGGGGGGGGGGGGGGGGTTAGGCATACAAAAGCAAGAGAAAGGAGTAGATAGTTAAACATTGGCTAGGAAACAGGAGGAGGTCAATTTAAGGTTTAGTCACCACCAAAACTGCTGTTAATGCAAATAGAACCCCCAAAACTGATCATAGAGAATAAAAATGAAATACAGACCCTTTTACACCTACCCAAGAATGAGTAGAAGACTCTTTTTCCTATTGTAAATAGATTTTCGAGAGAATCAAATTACATATACTTTCCAAATAAGAGATTTGATTTCTCAACGTGGATTTTTTTCTTTAATAAGGATATAAAATCACCACAAACTAAAGCCTAAACTCACCATAGATTCGAGCACCACAGCATCGAAATCAAAACCTTTGTTTTTCTCTTTCAGCCAAAGATTTGGGTTTGAAAATTTCGGCTTCTCCCCGTCATAAAGAAGGAAACTGAAGGATTTCACAGGGAGAAAAAGGAGAGAATAGAAAGTGTCACCCAGAAAAGCGTACCCTTCAATACCCTAGAAAAATACAAAAAGTGCTAAAATCCACACTCTTTCTTTATCTACCTTTCTCTATGTACTTCCTTTCGCAATCTATTTGATTCTGTCATAATGAAAAGGAACCAACAAACGGACAAAAAGGCAACACCTTTATTAATTTTATTTTTTTAAAATCATAATTACTTCATCAAAACAACTTTGGAAGAGAGAAAATAACAAAATCTCAGATTTTTTTGCGTTTGGTTTCTTCTCTTTACGAAGCAGAGAAAGATTATTTTATGCGCAGATGATAAAAAAAAAATGGCGACTTGCAGAGTAAGAGCTGACTTACAGCAACTCCAATGACGCACACTGGTCAATGAATTTCGATTATTTTTCTACTTCGGTTACATATTCAAAGACCCTTCGTTCTGAATTTATTGGAAAAATCGAAATCCTAATTTGGAAAAATAATTGTAGATCCAGAGTCGAAATTCTATGACGGAGGGCACAATTTGCTTTGGCCCGTGGCCCGTAGTGTTCTTATTTCTTAGCTGTTTTTATATTTCTAAACGGCTACTTTCGATTCAATTGCATTGATGCATATTGTGGAGAATATTTTGAAAAAAATTCGCTTGCATTTATAGTATACCACACATGGAAGGATTTACATTATGGAACTAAATATTATAACGTTTGATTGAGCCCCATCTCTTCGTAAAAATAGATTTTGTAATATTGATTTTTTAAAAAATGTATTGTTAAAAAGTATGAAAAAAGTTTTAAATTTACGTGTAAAATTATTTTATTAAAATAATATATAGTTGAAGATGAGGGTGTGTTTGATGGATATTATTAAAGGAAGAATGTGTTTTAAATAGTGATATAATGAGAAATATGTAATTAAAAAGTAAAGAAAAATTATTGATGTAACGAAAAATATTATTTTATTAAAGAATGTGTATCAAATAGGGGAGTTTGAGAAAAAAATAAATCTTTAGATAATGATACTCAAATAGGGACTATGAAGAACATTCTTGAGTAATAATTTTATTTATTTTTATTTTTGAAAATGCCACGACTTTAAAATACTTCATGGTAGAAAAACTTGTAGAACATGTCTAAAAAATTTGTATAGAACATTTCTACCAGCTTCACGTGTATCCTAAAAATAGTTTAGAGACTCTTCATTAATTTTCACGTATAATAGATCTTTACTGTCCAGTATAAGATGACATAATACAAAATGCCAAATAGACCTTATTCGCAATCAAGAAAGTTGGCTAGCAAGAGCAATGAGACGAGAGTCTCAAGTGAGCACATTGTAATTCAAGAATTGGAATTTCTCTCTTTAATTCCCATCTCTTTTTTTTTTTTTTTTTCAGCTTACTATCTAGAGCTCTTATGAGTGTCAATCAAATAAAACTGATTTAACTAAAATCTCATGAAATTCAATTGGGCATATTAGTGTTATCGGTGACAATATGACTATTTAAATACAAAGGTTAAAAGGATTCAAGACCTTCATCTATTGGGCTGATCAAAATTCTATAACAATATATTGAATGGTGAAAAAATATTTATGTGACCAATTCAAAATTTGTCAAAAATATTTTTTAGTTTGTTACAATTAAAACTAGAGATAGCATTCTGCATAGGGACAACAATTCGGTCAAATTAATAAGTGAAGGTCGGCACAATACTTTGAAGGTTGTGTTCTTTTGATTTAGAGACTAATCTCAAGATTTATTTCTTATTCTAGCAACAAAGATACTGGAAGAACTTGACTGCACCAACCGTGGTGAAGTTCTTGAGTTTCCACTTCCACATCATGTTCAAGAAAGGTTCAACCTTAGGGGAGAGAGAATGATACGGCTTATTTTTTAAATTTAGAAATTTTATGTTTCTTTTATTTTCATTAATTATAGAAAGATTCAAATATTGCATTGCATCATGACTTGAACGAATCTACATCATTTACTAATTTTCTTAAAGAGATGCTATTTATACAGAAAAAGTGGTGCCAGAATTCAAACAAATAACACTTGACAATTATCTATTGGACAATGGCAAAAATAAAAGAAAAACAAACCAAATGGATGCTTGTGTAAAAATTATGACAGCAATTTTCTGTACATGGGAAATTGCTGATTTTCTTAATAGAAACACTAGTATATAAATTATTAAAGGGATAAACGGTAAAAATAAATTGCCATGTGATAAAATAAAAATATAATAAGTAGATGTGGCAAAAAAAGCCATGAAAAGATTTTTTACTATTCAATTAGTCAACACAATATATGACAAATCCAGTAATTGTTTAACGTAACTAGCCAAAGGCTTGGTCATTATTCGCATGCTGGTAATTAGAGCACACTCAAATAATGTCATGATCTCAAACCTAGTGCTTCTAGTACATTAATTTCAAGTATCAACTACCGATTCGATCCGAGATCTTGGAATTGGAACAAGATATTTTATCGCTTAACGGGTTAATAGCTATCTCAAAAAATTAACACTTGCACAATCCAAATTATCTACTATAAATAATCTTCGAGGCCACCCAATCAAAGTATGCACACAATAAGCTATTTTTTTAGTAGATTTTGATAAAAATTAATGAAATGTATAGTTTAAAAGTTGATAGAAGTTGCAGGTCCCATAAAATGTTTAATTAAAAATGAATTTGAGAAAAAAATGAGTTTTAGAAGAAGAATACATGTTACTAAATTTTACGCTAAACTATGGATAATTATTTCTTAAAACATAACAATTTTTGGAAAGTTTGAACCCTTTTTTTTCCTAGTAACTGCGAAAACAAAAGCAAACAAAACACCACTGTTATGAGTTTTTTTATTTTATATATCTCCACACCATGCACGTTCTCACCTATGTTAAAACCGTAACCCTCCACCCCAAAATCCAAGAATTTCAATTAAAGGTTCGGGAAATCAATCGAGAATAACAAGAATGGGTAAACAGCCATGCCAGTGGGTGCCATAGAGAGAGAAACCCAATGGACATCATGGCTGATTCCAATTTTTGATGTGGTTAATGTTGCGATGTTTGTGGTCGAGAAGTACGTGAATAATTGCCCTAAAAACATCAAGTAGGGACTTTAACTTTGGAGATGACAGCAAGTGTATGGTCAAAGGTAATTTTCTTTTCAGCCTTCAAGGGAAAATTCTCTCTTTAGGCCATCTTCTTCTACATGACTTTCTTTTTCATGTAAACTCTTTTACTAATTTTGAATCTTGATAGTGTTTTTTATGAATTAATTAACAACATGTTTGGTAGAGATGGATGATATAGCTAACATAATATTGTGAATCGAATATGCACTTAGAGTTTTCTGCCCTAAATATGTTGGATAAATTAGTGCAAAAATTATATTCCGTTAACAAAAATACATGCATGCAAATATGGATAGAGTACGATTAGTGAAAGCATGGTACGTGCATAATAATAAGCAAATCATGAC
>CAIGRB010030866.1:35835-73630 GCA_903798255.1 Fraxinus quadrangulata | reverse complement strand
CCCCATCCCACCTGTAAAAAAATTAGAAATTTTGAAAACTTTTCTCGATATCGGATCTGCGACCAAATATATCTTCAATGTGACTGTTTGTGATCATTCAATTTGTGACTATACGTAACCAATTCAGTAACATGTATTATTTATAATCAAATTTGTCTTCAGTGTGACCAATGTGACTGTTTGTGACCAATTAATTTTAACTGTGATGATATGTGATCAAGTCACAATTAATACAGAATTAGTCACAACTAACCACAATAACACATTATTGGTGTCAGATGGTCACCACAAACAAATCTATACATACTGTAGACCAGCACCATAGTCCACTACTATCACCTCCAATGTATTACCATTACCACCTTCAACTCAAATTCATGATATTGAATTCTCAACAAGAATGTAAAATTCTCAACTGATGTTTAACTAAAACTTTCTCTACACCAAGACTACCACCTTCAACTCAAATCCAAGATCATAGATACTACATTCACCTCAAAACCACAACAACAATCATAACCACCATCACTTCCACCAACACCTTCAATAAACTCCAACCACCACTACCAAGTGTAAATCAGCACAACTACGGAATTACCCCATCCACAGAGCTACCATTGACACCAATCAATTTTCGTGGCACCTCACCTCATCGCCACCACCAGCACCATTACTGCCGACACCACCACCAAAATCTCAGCCACCAAGTCCTAAACTAACTCCACCTTCACCACTAGTTTTTCCCCACCACCACAAATGTACTCACCTCTACCACTACCCTACTCACCTTCGCCACCAATCTCCTCCCCACCCCGATATCTAAATTCCCACCTCCTCTACCTACAGTACAGTTACCACCACCAAAATCAGCTCAAACTAGGCTGATTAATTGGACCACCAGGAGCTGCAACCGCGTTGGAAACAGAAAGCAACTCTTTCAAAGTGTGAGAATCGCGCAGCTCCAACGGGAACAGCCTTTGACGGTGGTGGCTAGTACTCCATTCGATGGCTTCACGGACAGCTCAGCATCAAAATATAGAAAGGAGGTGGGTCAGGTGGAGTTGGGTGGAGAGAGAGAAGATAAGAGATAGCGAGAGAAAATAGAGAATGTATGATTAGAAATGAAATTGGGTTTTGAGCGAAATGGGAGTGGGTGGGGTTGAATATTTGGATTAAATTTTAATTTTATAATATTATTATTATTTAAAAATGATAAAACCCGATTTTTGATTAAATAAAGNTGTTGGTCTACGGTATGTACATATTTTTTTGTGATGACAATATTATTATTAATATTTAAAAGATGAATTAACCCCTGATTTGTGAAAAGAAAAGTTTTAAGATTTGATATTTGAAATGTATACTTAAAATGTAGGTTTTTGGGTAATTTTCCCTTTGAAGAATAACGTATTACTAGAAGATGGGGCTCAAACAAGGGCTCAATAAACTAAATCATACATGGGTTTACTGTATTGGACTAAATGTTCAGTTTTAGTGCTATCTGTCTCAAAAGGGAAAATTAACGAAGTTGATTTCCGTTTCCAACGCGGTTGGAACTTCTGGTGGTCCAATTAATCAGCATGGTTCGAGCCCATTTTTGTGGTGGTGACTATACTGGATGTGGAGGAGGTGGGAATTTAGGTGTTGGGGTGAGGAGATAACTGGTGGCGAAGGTGAGTAAGGTGGTGGTAGAGGTGATTACATTATGGTGGTGGGGGAAAATTGGTGGTGAAGGTGGAGTTGGTTTAGGACTTGGTGGCTGAGATTTTAGTGGTGATAGTGGTGGTGGTGGTGGTGGCATCAGTGGTGCTGCTAGCAGTGACGGGGTGAGGTGCACGACATTTGATTGGTATCAGTGATGGATCTGTGGGTGGTGAATCTGCAATTGTGCTAATCTACATTCGGTGGTGGTGGTACGGTGATATCGGTGGTGCTGGTGGTTGGTGTTTAACGAAGGTGTTGGTGGAAGTGATGGCGGTGATGATTGTTGTTGTGGATCTGATGTGAAGGTAGTATCTATGGTCGTAGATTTAAGTTGAAGGTGGCAATCGTGGTGCAGAGAAATTTTTTAATTAAACATCAGTTGAGAATTCATTGTAATGATGGTGGATTGTGGTGTTGGTCTACGGTATGTACATATTTTTTTGTGATGACAATATTATTATTAATATTTAAAAGATGAATTAACCCCTGATTTGTGAAAAGAAAAGTTTTAAGATTTGATATTTGAAATGTATACTTAAAAGGTTGTTTCTTGGGTAATTTTCCCTTTGAAAAAAAATGTATTACTAAAAAATGGGGCTCAAACAAGAGCTTAATAACTAAATCAGACATGGATTTATTGTGTTGGACTAAATGTCCAGTTTTAGTGCTATCTGTCTCAAAAGGGAAAATTAACGAAGTTGCTTTTTGTATCCAGCGCAATTGCAACTTCTGTTGTTCCAATTAAATCAGCATGGTTCGAGCCCTTTTTTGTGGTGGTGACTGTACTAGAGGTGGAGGATTTGGGAATTTAGGTGTTGGGAGTGGGGAGGAGACTTGTGGCGGAGGTGAGTAGGGTGGTGATAGAGGTGAGTACATTTCTGGTGGTGGGGAAAAAACTGGTGGTGAAGGTAGAGTTGCTTTAGGACTTGGTGGTTGAGATTTTTGTGATGGTTGAGATTTTGGTAGTGGTGGTGGTGTGGTTGTAGTGGTGCTACTGGAGGCGACGGGGTGAGGTAGCACGACATTTGATTGGTGTCGATGGTGGATCTGTGGGTGGTGTTAATCTGCAGTTGTGCTAATATACATTTGGTGGTGGTGGTGCGATGATGTCGGTAGTGTTGGTGGTTGGTATTTGTTGAAGGTGTTGGTGGAAGTGATAGTATGGATAATTGTTGTTGTGGATTTGAGGTGAAGGTACTATCTATGGTCATTGATTTAAGTTGAAGGTGGTAGTCATGTTGCAGAGAAAAGTTTTAGTTAAACATCAATTGGGAATTTCACATTCTTGTTGGGAATTCATTGTCATAGATTTAAGTTGAAAATGGTAGTGGTAATACATGGTGATGGTGGTGGATTGTGATACTGGTCTATGGTATATACAGATTTATCTGTGCTGACCATCTGTGACCAATAATGTGTTTATTATGATTGGTTGTGACTAATTCTATGTTAATTATGATCAATTGTGATTTAATCACATATCATCATTATAAGATTAATTTAGTAACACATAGTCACATTGAAGATAAATTTGGTCACAATTAATTACACTAAAGACAAATTTGATCACAATTAGTCAGAGATAACACGTTACTAACTTGGTTATGTATAGTCACAAATTAAACGATGACAACGGTCATACTGAAAATAAAGTTGGTCACAGATATGATCACAAAAAAATCTGGTTACAGACCCCACAATAAATCTAGGGTGATTTCATGGGGATAGGGTGGAGTAGGCTGGGGTGGGGTTCTGGTGTAACATCAAGAAAAGTTTTCAATTTTTAATTTTTTTTACAAGTGGGGGTGGCATTGGTGAACCCAATTGGGATGAGGTGTGATTTCGGGGTGGATGTAATCTCGAGAAAAGTTTTTAATTTTTGAAATTTTTTTATAGGTGGGATGGGATTCGTAAAATATTATTAATTAGGTGGGAGTGGATGAGGTGGGGATAATTCATTCCAATTAATTATATATAATATATAATTAGCCACCGTTTATTTCTTATTTTTCATCCATAAACATGAAAAATGTGATCGTTATCAATCATATCAAGCCATCAATTTTGAATTTCTATCTCTTGTGTGGGGCTCAATAACGACTATATTTTTCATTCTCATTCTATAAATAATGTGCACCAAACGAAACCTTAATTAGAATTAAAATCTGAATTTTGAAATAATTTGACAAATTAGTTTTGAAATGTAATTTTTATATGTAGGAATTATGTATTATTCCATTTTTCAAATTTATTTTCAACCACATATTCTCTTAACAAAATAATTTTACAAGTAAATTTTAAAAAATTTCTTATTTTTCAACTACATATTTTTCTAGAAAATCACTATTCCAAATTCTATTTTTGCCAAATAATGGGGCTCAAACAAATGTTAAATAGATTTTTAGTAGATTTTGATAAAAAAAATGATAATTATGTGATTATAAAATTGATAAAAATTACGGCTCCTACAATTATTTGTTAAAAATGCATTTGAAAAAAAATTGAAAAAAAAATTAAGCCAATGTTTGGTTCAACTTAAAAAGTTACTAGAAATATAAGTCTCGATCTGAGCCCCATTTTTGGGTCAAATATATTTTAGAATAGTATTTTGTTGGAGAATGTGTGGTTAGGAAATAAGAAAAATATTTTGATTAGTGTGTAAAATTATTTTATAGGAAAATGTATGATTGTAAATGCGTTTTTAAAAATGAAAGTCAAATATAGATTAATTAATTTTAACCATATACTTTATGAAATCCACAACTTGTAACCACATAATTCATCAAGTTTTATTAAATTTTACTAAAAATTTGATTTTTAGCAAAATCAAATATGGGCTAGACAAATAGCACACATTTCACAATCAGGAAATTTGTAATCATGGTCCTCAAACATTAACGCTTGTAACACTTGGATCCCATTAATTTTTCTTATATGGTTATATTGCAACTCATTATGCCACATTATATTTTAATTTGATGAGAATTGTAATTGCCCCAACAAATATATTTATCGGATCACATTTTTTTTCAAAATTTTCCTCTTTTTTTTTTCAACTACACATTTTTCATTAAAATAATATTACACGTAAATTAAAAAAAATTATTTTTTAACCACATATCTACCATCAATCTACCATTCCAAAATGCATTATTAACTAAATAATAGGACTCAAACAAGGGCAATTGCACCTCAGAAAAAATCATATTTTTTTATGAATGCACCACACTAATTTTATAATTATAGTACTAATTTAATTAAAAAAAATAAATGATTATGGTGTGCACCCCCTCTCAATCTTACCTCTCTTCCATTCTCTCTCCCCACCTCGGGCCATTTTCGTGAAAAAAAAAAATTCATTCCACCACCACCTATAAATCTCCAAAATTCCATTAATTATACCAAGAAAAAAGTCAAAAACTTCTCCCACCCCAATCATAAATCCCCATTACTAATTCTACCCAAAAAAGACCTCACACGTCCATTGCACAACCACCCCAACCCTATTTCTAATTCTGCCCGTTAGGATGTATGTCTTATTTGCAATTTTTTAGACAAAATAATTATTATAAAGAAAATGATTACTATAAAAGAGTTATAAAAATCAATAAGTCTTTTGGAAGTAGTATAAATGAACTAGAAGTTTTTGGGTTCGAGGATGGAACACAAAGAAAGAGTCGCCGGATTTACGCTAGCATGTTGCCTAACTGATTGCATTTATTTTCTACGAAAAATATTAAATTTTCATCCAAATTTCTATTTTGGAGTGTTTGATTGTTACTTCTTTCCATTGTAAATATTTTTTAACTTTTGAAAATATACTTAATTTTCCTTATTTTTAAGGAAAATATTTTCTTTGTGGAGAGTATGTTTTTGTTTTACTGGAAAATATTTTATTTTTTAGGAGATATTTTTCATATCAATCAAACACACCCTTAGTGTCACGTGCTCTATAAATGACTACTAATGGTGGGGTATTCTTTACAATCACTTATATAATTGTATTTTTATAGATCATTTTAAAAATGACAAAAAAAAGGGAAAGATAAAAATATAAAAGCAGGAATCTCGTTCGTCAAAATGTCAATGTCAAAACCAAAATCATCCGTCAACCACGGTAGTCATCGATTTATACAATGACCTTTCACCTTTCATGAACGTGCTTCACATACTTTACATATGAGGATGGTCTTTGATCATCCATCAACCTAATTTGCTGAAATTTGAAAATGATAATCAAAAGAATATGAATGAATATATTTTCGAAAGATAAATAAATAAGTATTTTTATCTACGGTAAATCGCAAAGACAAATCTAATGAAAATCAAATTCGCGTGACAATATGTTGGGAAAATTAACGTGCATAACATACCTTTTCATGTGTATGAAATCCAATCGAATTTTGACTTAATGAAATCGAAGAAGAAAGGAGAAGTGATTTATGAGAGCCTACGAATGACTAAGCAAAAGAGGGTGAAATGATTATTAAATTTTTTTTTCGAAAAATTAATATAAATTCAAGCAAGTAAATACTAAGTAAATAAATAAATTCAAATAATAAGCACAAATATAAATACGTAAGTAAAGGAGAGAGCCGATGCAAACTATCTAATTATAGAGGTTCGATCCAAAGCAATAATTTATGTCATTTGTCACCAATCTCTCCGACACGAGTAAGACATTGTCACTATGTTGATTGACTAATGGTGCAATCCAACCCTTTACAACGCTTTCAATGACTTACAAATAAGGAGTATCGATTCTTATACAATGTTGAACTTTACGGGATCTCAACGCGACTCACAAATTTAAAGGAAGTTGATTTTATAATTTGAAATTTCTCTCTTAATTAATTATATGATCAAATTAAGTACCAGAAAGAAATATGCTAACACTTTGATAAATAGTAATGAATAAAACTCAAGTGTTGGGTGAGAAAAACTTTGATTAGTATAATGATTTTAAAAAATTAATTAAATCAAAAGTTTTTCAAAGTAAATGATTTGATAAAGATAAATAAGACGTAAGATCAATATAGTTTTGCTCAAGAATATCTCACTTAAATGCTCCCAAAAATGTTATATTAAATGCAAAGTAAAATAATATTTATAGCAGTTAAAATGTCAAAAATTTATGACCAATCGGATAACCCATCTGAACGTCCACATACAAATTGGACGGCCAAACTAGTCACTGTGCATCAAAATTTGGAACGGTTAAAAATTCGACCGTTGAACCAACCGGACGTCTGCTTTGACAATTTTTTTCGAATTTTTCTTTCTTAATTGTTTTGAAAAATCTAAACTTTTGAAGGACCTTTTCACTTAATTTTTCAAGATAAGTGATATTTATAAAAAGTTAAATATCAAGTTGAAATTCTTATCTTTTAAAAAATAATTTTTATGCAAGTGTTTTTATGAAATAATTTTTCTCGAGCATAAAAATTTATCTTTTGAGCTTTTAGTGATTCATTGCTAAGGATTAAAATATTTTTATCTTTACATATGAATTTAAAACTTTTAAGTTTAATATCTTCAATGAATACTTGATTTGACATGAAAGCTCGGCTTCCAAAGCATCTTGATTTTCATATGAATCCAAAGCATCTTGATTTACATTGATTGTAAATTGTGAGCCTTTTGACAACGATATTTTTGTCTCCAATTGATCAACTTTACAATAATATCTATGAAAACTTGAATTCAATTGTTAGAGAAACAAAAAACAATTTTTTTGTTATAATCAAAATATTAAATCAACCATAGATCAATAATTTCTTATTTTGCAGAAATAATCAAATCAAACATTACATGGAATCTAAACAAAGTTAAAAGAACTTGAAATCAAAAAAGAAGAAATGCACTCGATATTAATTGGTCGAGGTAAGAGTTAAACTCTTCATCCTTCAAATGAATTTGACTCACATAAGTACTAGTGATTTTCTGCAATCATCTCCCAAGATACAGCGATCATATCTCGCAATAGGAGTACTCCAAATTACATAGAGCAACGATCTTGAAATAAAATTTTCTCTCTTCCAAAACCATGATTTTTTATTCAAGAGAAACCATTCTAATAAAGTGTTTTGATGCAAAACAAACAAATGAATATGATATGGAATGAATCTGGCTTTCCAAGATATCTTCTTTATAGTAGACGAGGAGTTGTGGTCGAAGAGACACTTCAAACTTAGTATGTCTTTATGAAGGGACGTAGCCCTATAGGCCGTTCGCTAACCACCTAGTTTGGCTTTCGAGCTCTCAAAGCAGGGAGACCATCGCTCTCTGCGCGCTAGGCTGTGGCTTGAGTGTCAGTATTATATACAGAATTCCCATTTTTTTTCTAACTTTGGACAACAATTCTTCAGGACTTTGTTTTAACATTTCTTATTGCCTCGTTAGCTTTGGTCTAGGGTCCGCCTTGACAATACACTACTATTTCATTTCCTTTTCTTAATTTGATTTTTAAGAAATGTACTAGGTTGACAAGAATGCCTTTGCAATTAGTTAGTGATCATGTGCATGTCATGCAACACTTTACAAGAAATCTTGAACGGTTTTCGACCAATTGGATCACCTGGCACCAAAATTGACAGTTTGAGAAGCTGAATGGCAAAAATAAAATAAAAAATGAATAGGGAACCAAGAGCTAATGTCTGGGGACCGTAGATGCAAAATTTCCCTTCATAAAAACATCTCATATTACAGCGTGGCCATGATATTAAGTCCATGTTCCGTTCTCATTAAATTTTAATTCATTTTTAGCTCTTTTTTTTATGAATCACACATTATCTTAATAAAATAATATCATACACAAATTTAAAAATTATCTTTACTTTTTAAGCACGCATTATTCAAAAAATGCTATTTTAAAATAATTTGTTTTCCCTTCAAACAATAGAGTTCAAACAAGTTATAAAAGGTCGCCCCCAATGTCGACTAACTACTTGGGGACCCACATAATTAGTAAAGAAACTTGAAGAAACCACGCGTGGAACGACACCTGTCCCTCTATCTCTCTCTCACCTATATATATGTCTATCTCTCTCACATACTTTGCACACACTTCAAATGGCGTCGGACCAGTCTCTCACGACTCCTCTCTTATCCACACCCACCCCTCGCCACGTAATTCTCGACATTTCCAACTCCCACGAAGACCAATCTAACCATCAGCTTAACCCGTTCGCTTTTCTCGGAGCGGATCACGAGTTTGAGGTGCCCGAATCCAGCACCATCGACCCGTTCAGGAACCACACGCCGAGGATAGAGGGTCTCTACGAGTGGATAAAGATTGTCGTTTGTCTGCCCATTGCTTTGGCCCGGCTACTGCTCTTTGGACTGTGCTTAATGGTGGGATACGTGGCCACGATTTTTGCGCTTCATGGCTGGACGGATAGGCAGAATCCCATGCCCAAATGGCGCTGCCGGGTCCTGTGGGTCACCCGTTATTGCTCCCGTTTCATACTCTTCTCATTCGGGTAACTCGAGTTTTGGAAGTAGTATAATAGTATGTTAACCATGGAAAATCCATTAGTAGTGCATATTTTTTTGAATTCGAAATTGGATGTTCCGACTTCTGTTTGAGTGAAAAGAGCTGTGAGTGATATTTCGGTTTAATTTACCAATTTGAATAGTAGAACGAGTAATTTGTCTAAGCTTGCACAGGTTTGGCCAAAAAAAAATAAAAAAAAATCAATGGGTGAATGTCGGAAATAATAAAGACTGTTCTACGGTAAGGTGAACAATGTTTTAGTGTAAATAGTAAATACACGTTCTTCATGAAAAGTTTGGTTTAGTGCTTCTTTTGGAATTCGAAACTGAATGTTCTGTTTGACCAAAAGAGCAGTGCGTGATATTTTGGTTTTATTTACTTGATTTGGACATAAACTGAGGAATTTATCGAAGAAGGACCAAAATAGCTAGAGAAAATGAAAAAAAGGCGTCATATTGAAAGTTTCTTTAAACTAAGCAATTCATAAGTTTAAAGATAAAATTTTCGTTTTCAATTCTCAGCATTGGAATAAACCTGAAGACAAAAGGTAAAATAAAAAAAGGGGGGAAAACATAAGTGCGTACTAGTGGACTGGGAAGGTTTTGGGAGGTGAGGGTAAATGAGAAATGGTTTCTGGAGTTCGACTTATGAGTTTCTATAGAGTAGGAGAAGGATTGGAAAGGGAAAAGAACGAAACATCTATGCATGACCTAGCTCACATCATATCAACCCTGTTGAGTTCGAAGAACGAGATGGTTTTTATCCTATTGCACATTGGTTGTAGAGCTGTAATTTCTTACTTCTTTTAGTTAGAGACTTGTATAGGTTGAGTTGAGGAATATGATTTGTTGGCTGGGAGGATATCTCAATCCCGTCAAGTTATGCTCCCTTCCAAAAAGAAAATTACAGCTCAAAAGACAATGTGCAGATTGATGTGTTCTAACCATTCTATGAGCCAGTTTTCTGCCCAAAATTTGTTCGACCAACAATAGGTATCTGTGGACGATTATTTTATATTGTGTGAAGACGCTATAGGGGGATCCCCTCTTCAATCCCACTTTTCTTTGATGATTAGACGGTCTAATGATCTATAAGAGACCCCCTCTTCAATCCAACTTTCACATTTATCAACTAATTAAACAAAAATAAAGATTAATTAATGAATTCCTATTTCTGGGTTCACCACTTCAGCATGGCACTAGTCAGATAAGTATGTTGGATTATTTAGCCTTAAATCTTTACAGCCTCTAGCTTCTCTGAAATGCAAAACGAGCTTTTGAGCAGGATTCTCCACTTTGGCGAGCAGGTGTAAGTAGGCAGGACTTGGTGGCTGTATTTAAGCAAGGGGTCTTCCTGTAAGTAGGCAGGAAGACTGAATTATACAGATTTGTTTAAGTTGCGATGGATTGTTTGGAATGAATGGAATATGCTCCACTTGGTTTGACTGGTGCGATTATGTAGGCAAAAGATGAAAAGTTTTATTTTTGTAGTTCCTGAATTCTATAGTCTATTTCTGACTTCGAATGATATACCAGTTCTAAGTTTTTAATNTCAACTCCTTTTTTTTATTTCTCATACCTTTCTTTTATAAAGTCCTCAAAAAGCGTGGAATGAATATGGTAGAGATAAAGCGGCAGACACGTAGGGAGGTGTGCCTGCGGATTGGATTTCATTGGCAGGGGCAACTTACCTTATTAGATAGGGGGGAAAGCGAGAGCTTCAAGAACAAGGGAGATTGGTAGGAGCGACATATCGATGTACATATTCCAGCCCGATGAGCTAAACAGAATCTCTATTTTAAGAAGCGATTCAACGAAGCCAATTGACCACTTTCCCGAGGACCCATTGAGAAAGGCGCTAGATTTCTATTTTCGAAAGTCTCATTTTGCTTAAAAGAAAGCATTTTCTCAACGAGCTATAGTATCAGAAATTCTATAGCTTTCAGCGGGCTTTTGACTAAACAAAGCCTGTAAGCCCGAGTCCTTCACTCTTGGAATGGACGGGCCAGACCTTCAAAGAGGCATTGGGAGTGCTAGGGCCCGCGCCCCTACGATAACTATTAAGGGGTTTCCCCTTTCTTTCAAGCCAAACCTGCTAAGCGGATAGATATTCTAAAAAAGAATGATTGTATGCAATTGGAGTTCTGTTCTGACTATAGCTGCAACTTATCTCCTAAACTCATGGTAAACATAGCTCACGTCACTTGCTCCAAAGCCAAAGCGGAATGCTTCTGTGAGCAGCGATTGAACTGAACCTTCCAAGTGCATCCAGCAGGAATCGAACCTACGAATTTTCCCGGTTGGGCGCTTTACCCATTCAGCCATGGATGCAAAGAGAGGTTGCTACTGAGCGCTGCCCTGGGAACAGGATTGGGAAAGGAATTACGAGATTCCTGACTAAAAGCAGGTTGGAGAATGATTCTCGATCAGATCAGAGAAGTACCGTTGACGTTGACACATCGGTATAGCTGTCCCGGGATTTTGAATTAAAATCGTTGGTTGGACCGTCTACTAAAGGCATTCTTGCAAAAGAGCAAGAAGCGGAACTAGACGTTGTCATGATTCCATTGTTAAAAAAAAGATTCCTTTCTCCGGAAGAAGGGAACATTATGCGACACAAACTCGTTAAGTAAGAAGATGGGCCTCCGGTCGTACTCTTGAGAGTGACCTCGGGGATAGAGCAATTCTTGGACTGCTACAAATGTAACTTCCTATTTAGTGTAGTGAAAGAAATTCTTTCTTGTTTCGGGAAGAGAATCAGTAAGACAATCGGGATTACCCCAATGTAGGGGGTAGCGGGCTTGCCTCAATATCAGGACAGACGGAGGGCTAGGAAACAACTACTTCATAATAGAGAGGCTGACTCAAACTAAAAGGAAGGGAAGGCCCAGTCAGAACCTGGAGATGAACCAATGAATGACTATAGACGATAGTATGCAGGATGGAACCACCTTTTAGGGTACAAAACCGATTCTCTTATAAAAGGGGTTCGTGAATAAGATGTCCTGCGCTCGGACTTAGAGTGACACCGATAAAGCAGACAACCTGGAGGGAATTCCTCACAAAGAGGAAAGCCTTATTTAGAAAGTATACGATTTTCCACCGTCAATGAATTAAATAGAATCGTATTAATAATCAATTCGAGGTCCTATAGCGTCACGGCCGAGAATGAATGTGAAAAGAAGATGAAAGAATCGTGTGATACTATAGCTAGCTACGATCCCCTACAAGAGGAATCACTCGACTTAGCCCTTTGGCGGGCGGGCTTCGAGGACCCTACTTACTAATTCTTTATGCATGGATGCTGGAAGAGCCAACTGCTTTCTTTGGGATCAGCGCTTAGGGTACAATCTATTTATTATAATTATAGTACACAACCGAGTTTCTTAATAAAGAGAAGTTGGGGACATAGTCAACCTCCTACTATAAGAGCGATTCCCTGGGACCGGAAGGGGAAAGATTGAATCTTGAAAGACTGATCCCCCGGCTAGCAAGATCGGGAGGTTTAGTGTCCTCTTAAGAAGGAATACCCAACTTCTGGGGTCAGCTTCGATCACGAGGAGAGAAGAGAGGACCATTGAAAGTCTCAATTCCTATCTGCCCAAGGTAGAGAGTTCGATTTCAAATGGCCAGTGGAAGAATGCCCTGTGGGACTTGTTGAGGAATAGAGTACGGCGTTAGGGAGGAATTGGACAAAGCAAATGCCTTTTTGCTCACATGGGATTGATGCCCAGAAGAAAGAAAGGATTGTAGAAAAGATTGGACAGCAAGGCTATAAGGAAGGGACTGAATCCACTAGTGGGACATGCTCATAACAAGAGAGCTAGTAAGGTAAGCAAGGTTCTTTATCAGAGAATGGGATCTTATGGAATGCCTGATTGCATTTGCACATGATTCGTAATAACAAGCCTTTCCGCGTGGATTAGCAATCACTTCTCTGCTCACTCTGCTTCTTGAACGGTAAAAGGGTTGAGGGTAATCACTTTTTAGATTACGGCCTGTGATACCTGAGCCTCAACATCCCTTGGCCTAAGATAAAAAGGATTGCGGACCATAGGTTGTTTCAGGCAAATATCAGCCACATCAATTTCAAAGTTTGGGTCACGGTGCCTTGTGAAGAAGCCTTCCTTTTGGCCTCTTCCTTAAGCAGCCCTTTTTTCGGAGAGGTCATCGAGATCCAATCAACTCAAACCCCCCTTCTCCTGTTGATCTTGCTAAAACTAGTAGGCTGACCAAAGAGAGACAGGAATGTTGTGGAACTTCACCCAGAGTGGTCTCTTATGGTTCGAGCCCTTAGTGAGAAGAAGATGGTTATAGGCCAATTGAACGAGAGTGGTAGTTTTATCCAGAATGACCGGGTGGCTCTCTTTGCCCTTTCGATCTCCTAAACTAAAGGAGGATCTAGCTGTGGATGATGTCCCAGCTGGAGAGTTTTTCATATTAATGCCTGCCCTATTGGAGATTCCAACTATCAAAATTATGTTTCTTTTTATTCGACAGGTATGTGACCTTAGGAATTAGGTTCGGGAGTTGCTTTAGCAATCTGGCTCCAGGTGTCAGTAATAGAAAAAGATTGGGAAAGACCATGGAGGTTGAAAAACCAGTGCTTTTGGGGAAGCCTCTCATCGAGAAGAAAAAAGAAAAGAGGACAATAGCTGACTAAACCTCTGGGCTCTTTTTCTGTAAAGATCATTCTCTTAAAGGGAAATTTCTGCACTCATTTCAAATCATAGAGGTCGGGCTTCAGTCGAACAACCTTCTCCCTTTATTTATTATGGAAGACTCTTTGAAAGAGGAATGACTTGGGAAGTTGCTACCTCGGGTGTAGTATCCAATCCAGTGTATCCCTATTAGGGAACTGGCAATTTATTCTTACTCTCACTATCCTATCTAGTCTTCTCTTCCTATTCATTCTCTTTCTGTTGCTACACTGAAATAGTGGCCCAATATTAAAATGGAAAAATGAATTTTATACTTAGCCTCCGTTTGGTAGGCATTATCTATGGCAAGAATGCATTTTTATGTCAAATCAAGTGGGCTCCACCGCTGGCTACTTTGTTCCTTGGCTAATCAATTTCTCCGCTGAATTACTATAATGCCATTTTGTGAAATTTGGCAAGTGAGTGGGTAAGAATTGATTGAGGGTAGAATGGAGAATGTTTACAAAATTATTTAAAGTGAGGGTACATGTTCTGTCAGACGGGTACTGTTGCAACGGTCGGAAAATGTCTACAAATTGGCAAGAATTGGTATCAAACAGAGGCTTAATCTTTGTTATTTATTTGAGGATCTAATAATGATAAGACCGTCCTTAACACGCTGCACCCAAACATAATCGATTCCAGTTTTCTTGATTGAGGATAGCATGCTTAATTCCTTGCAATTCTTGTGGCACTCGTTTGCTAATGCATTTCTAAGGCATCCTGATGAATTTAGTACTTTACCTTTACATTGATCTGAAGAAATTGCATTAATCTTTTCTGAAACTACACAGGTTGAATATCTCCCTCTCGTGCGACCACATGAAAATCGAAAGGAGAATGCAGTCCATTTTGCTCAGAGGGTGAGTCAAGTGTGACCTTGTATATCTTAGTATCTTTAGATCATAAATGTTACGGACTTGGTATGTTACTTGTTCAGTGAGATGTACTGAACTTTCCTATTCGGGAACTAGAATGACAACTGAAACAAATCTTTGTTTCTTAAACTTTCATGCAATCACTCTCTTCTGTTCATGCTCATGGACTTCAATAATTTGATTCCACGTTTTATAAAAATTCACTCCACTAAATTCACCCTAAATGCATGTCTTCTAAGGTTTACTGGACTGACAACTTGTAGATCCATCTGCCTATAGTGAATAGCTTGGCTTCTCCACTTGCATGTGTTGGCATTTCATTAGGTTAGTTATAACTGGCTCGAGTGGAACTCTTCCTATTCTATTTGCTCATTCATATTCTTACGCAATACTGAGATGGATATACGTTAAACTTTCCATCCAGATGCCCTTTTCTCTATATTTAGGACTCTGCTAAATTCTAATATTATTGCCCTTTAGAAATAAATGTTTTTCTATGGATGCTCTCTACTCATGATTGTGGATATGTATAAAATTTGGCATATGGATTCATATTTCATATCTACTATCGAATGCCACGTAAATCTATTTATTCATCATCTCTTATGCCATGCACATGATTTAATGCAGACTAGTCGTGTTATTGCAAGTGGTCTCAATGTTGTACAAACATCACATTCGTATGGAGATTTGATGCTTCTTACAAAAGCATTAGAGTTCAAGCAGGTTTGTATTTGTTGCTTTTGTTACCAGCAAATGTAATGAATTAGTGAGTTTTAAACAATAATATATTCTTCTGTTGAAGTTCTTAAATGGAAATAGCATTGTGGAAGTATCATATTACAATAATGACTTTTACATCATGTTTTGTTCCTTTGTCTATTATAGCATGAGTATAATAATATTGTTGGATAAAATAGCAACATTATGTATATTATTCCCATATCTGCTCATGGATCTTGTATTTTAGTCATATATGAGATACTGGTACGCTTCTCACCCTTGTGGAATCTAGAAATCTTGATCTTTTTCTTTCTTTGCTGGTTGCTGTATACACTTTCAAAATCAGAAGACATTTAATCCCAGTTTGTTTTTGCTAAAAATCAGATTTTTAGTAGATTTTGATAAAAGTTGATAAAATGTGTGGTTGAAAGTTGATAGAAGTTGTGGTCCCATATAATGTGTTGTTTAAATTAATTGTTGACTTTGACTTATATTTGTATCAACTATTTTAGGTAAACTGCATGGGGACTTAGAATATATAATAGGGAAAGTTAATAAAACGCCATGTATATGGTGTAATTACTCTTTGCATGCCGTGTTTCTTGACGTTACAATTGCACACTAATGAAAATGCATAAGAAGAACATTGTAAATAAGTGGAAATTGCTAAATGAACAGCATTACTCATAGAATTATGTTGTGTATGTATCCTTGTCCAGATGATTAACAGTTCTCTGTACTCTATCCTTAGTCTAAAGAATTAGTTGATTTATTTGCAATGAAATTCAGATCTGGAGTTCTTGCCTTATTTCTGGAATTTGAAGTTCTTCCTTCTAGGATCTTAAGGGTCCATTTGACATGGCTTTTGAAAAGTTAAAATGAGCTTTTTAGATCCAAATCTGCTTTCGGACTTGTTTGGTTAATTTTATAAAAGTGTTTCTTCTAGTTAGAAGTGCTTTTAGAGGAAGCTTGCCCAATATAGCTTCCTCCAAAAGCTCTTCTAGAAGAGAAACCTCTTTTAGAAATTAGTTTTCAAATATTAATTAAGGTAGTTTCCTCATGAAGCTCTTCTACAAGAAGTAGAAGCTCTGTCAAACAAGCAGTTATTTTAGAATATTCGTTTTGATGCAATATTAAAATTTTGTTTTGACAGGAAAAACCCTCACAATATATGGTTGAAATGGCTTGGGTGGAATCGGTAAGTTAGAAATGCTTCATGATTTTTGCGGCTGTATTTTGTAGACTCTAGAATTAGGTTGAAGCTGTTTGCATTGATTGCCATGCTATTCAAATTTAAATTTTGTGAATGTGATTTTGATAACTACGCAAGTTACTGTTTCCTTTCCTGTCAATTAAAGCTACTGAGACAAGAAAGTAACTCTCCAGAAGCTCTTGTTGCAATTGCACCAAGTTCTAATTGGTACAAAAATGGAAATTAATTATCAATATTTCACCCGAAAAGAAATTTTTTATAAATATTTTCGAGCTGGATTTTAAGTGTAAAACAAACTTTCTATACTGTCTCGTTCGTTAAATGTTTTAAACTTTGCTGCGTAAATTGTTGCATATTGCTCAAACTTGATTTTTATTTTTTGAATCATAAGAATTTTCTATTTACCTCTTTTTGTCACTGGGCAAGTTTTGGGCCAAAAATTGATCAAACATCTTGTCATCCTGCCCTTCTAAAAACTATTTGTTACTGCCCCATGTTATATTCTTAATCACTTAAAACTCCGTTTGGCAAAATTTATAAATCATTTGAAAATGGTTGAACTTCATCTTCAACGACACATTCCCATGGAACCACAAGTACTATCACCACTCATTTCTATCTATTTAGATTAAACTGATTATAATTTCTTCCCAAGCGGAGGCTTAATTGGCCATGGGGGTAAAATTACTCTAGTTATGTCTCTTGTTTTCAGTCACTTCATTTACGGAATTTGGAAGCTGTTGACTTCTTAGATGTATTTCTGTCAATGAATCCGGACTCCAGGTATGTTGGAATACTTTCATTAATATGGTGGATTTCTGATTGAAACAGCTCATACTTGCATACTGTTTGGAGCCCCTTTTTTTGGGAAATGAGTTTTGTAATAGTGATTTTTTTTTGGATAATGTGTGGTTAAAAGGTAGGAAAATGTTTTGGGTTGACGTGTAAATTATTTTATTGGAAGAATGTGTGATTGAAAATGAGTTTGAGAAAAAATGAATTTTGGAGAATGGGGCTCAAACGGGGGCTTAATCTTGTTTGTTTGCATAATAGTGTCGCTTGCCTCGTTCTTTACATCTCTTCCACCCCCCACTCTCCCCACCCCCTGGTTACCTGGATGCACAGTCTTTGATCTATCATTGTCATTTAATATGTGGCACATAGGTCATGGGTATGATATATATTTAGATATTGTTGGTTTTCAGCCTTCTTTTCTTACAATTGGTTGGAAATTTCTAAAATGCAGAAAATTTCAGCTTGATTTTAGGGAAAGTTTATGAACTTGCTCCTGGTCATTGTTGCTAAGCCGGCATGGCTATCCTTTCTGTATCTCTGTTATATGTTTGTACTGTAGTTCACAACTCAGTCTATATCACATTCTCTTTTTCCTTTTAATATCTTAAATTCCTGTTTAGTGGGGACGGTGCTGCTGCATCATGGTTTTCTCATTTCTTTCAGACTTCACATTGCACATGACTTGCTATATATGTATGTAATAGAACTTGGGCACAGAATTATCACTTTATAGTTGCTGTTTTTAGGACCACAAATTTCTTATGCAATATTCACTGGTTAATAACTTACTATACTCGATAATTTACTGACAAGACTAATACTCATTTCTTCTTGAACTTCCGGTTGTTTTCCATCAATGTTTTGAATTTTGTGGTCTATTGTGCAATGATGAAAATGCGCTTCTGACTGGATTCCATTCTCTTCACAGTGGACATGTTGAATTCCATGACTTCCTCAGGGTTTTAAGTCTCAAGCCATGTGGTCTTTCTGAAAAGGTTAGCCACTGATTGTTTTTCAGTTCCCGTGACCTTGCACATAATTCTATCCCTTATTGTACTGGCAAACTGGTTTTGTATACAATTTTACAATGCTTCATCAATGAGAGACAAGTTGTGAGAGTAAAGGCAAAAAAATGTGGACACGGTAATGTGATCATGTCCAGGAAAGGAGAATTAGTGCCGGTTTTCACATTATGTAACAGTAAATATTATCACTAGGTCTGATGCATGGAAAGTTGAGCTTAGCATGTTTGTACCTTAGTTCACGTTTTCATTCTTTCTATATTCTTTTGAAGATTTTATGCATTTTCTTCCTGCAACAATACTTTACATTTCTTGCAGTTCTACCTTTTTTTTTTCCTTCCAAAGAATTATAGGTGCTCTTTGGTGAGAACGAGTATTGATTTTATCTAAATGGACTTCAATACAGAGGTTATTATTAAATTTAACCATTATTACTGAAAAGGAAATAAGATATTCTTCAATTTCAGCAATAGGAACAAAGAGTCGACATGTTCTCTGTCTAGGCTTACCCTTGTTCATCAGTTGTATCAAATGGTTGGACTCTATTTGGGATTGCACTCTTACTAATAAATTTAATCTCTCTATTCCCTGATTGTTCAGATATTTGGGTTTATTGATACGCAGAAGATTGGTAAAATAACATTCAAACAGGTATCAGCATCCACCCTCTTTCAATCATCCATTTAGAAACTTTTTGTTAATTTACATGTTCATATACTGTAAAAGGATGGGTGAGCCTGTATATGTGTGTCAGTATTGTATTATTGTTAGACACCTAAGTTCTTGAGTTTGAAATCTTTTAGAGATGCCAAAATACCCTGAATAAAGTGAATTAATAAAAATGGAAAAATGAAAAGCATACTATTGTGGGCCAGTGGCCTAATTTCTTGCTCGATGAAATTAAGTTCAAGTTAATGAATTGTCAAAAATCAAATTAAAAATAATTTTCTGAACAATATCTGTTTGAACAGGTGAATTGTGGTTTTGCATTTGGCTTTTCATTCATTTATGAATTGCTGAATGCTGACTCTCTCTTGCTTGCACTGCATTTTCGTTTTAATATAGAATTTTTTCCAGGCTCCATAGGTAAATATTTTGGATATCTTTTTATAGTAACCAGTTGAAGTACGATAAGATAATCTCAATAAGTTACATATTCTGCCAGTAATCCCTACCTCATAGTGAAAATAAGTTATTGTTTTTTAACTTACAAATCACAAGAAATAGTAACCTATCCAAACTCGAAACATCTTTGGGAACATAAATTTACTTACTAGTAACTTTGACTTAAAATTCAGCTTAGCCGAACTTGCTCTTCTTTTTATCCAACAGAAGTGTATATTTTTGTGTTAATGTGGTGGATGTATCCCTTGGCCTCCCTGGTCAGATCAAACTCAGTTCTTGGAGGGTGCTATTTGTGTTCATAATTTTACTTAGGGTGTGTTTGAGCTACATTATTTTGGAAGAATGTATTCTGGAATAGTAGATTGATGGGGAATTTATGATTGAAAAAGAAGGAAAAGTTATTGATATGATGGAAAATATTATTTTATTGAAGAATGTGTGGTTGAAAATGAGTAGAAGAATGAAAATGAAACTTTTCATGTGTACCAAACATGGGTTAAATGAAACCTTTCTTATGAATAAAAATGTGTGCGTGTCAGTTCCTGCTTGGATCGGCCCATATCTTGAAGCACCCATTATTTCAGCATGCGTGCGAACTAGCATTTAGTATATGCGACAGTGATGAGAAGAATTACATTTTGAAGCAAGAGGTATTTCTTCATTTTCCCTGCTATATGTCTAGAGGTGTCAAACGGGCTGGGAGAGGTCCAGGCTTTTTCCTGTCTGGGCAGCCCGACTTTATTCACTCCTCTACCTATGCCCCTGCTAGCCAATTAGCCTTCTCATGACCTCTCTTGCTTTTGTAACAGTTACAAGATTCAATTACAATGGCAATTCCATACTTGAACGACGAAGAGGTACATACTCTAGAAATATTATCAAAGAAATCCAAGATCCTAACTAAATGATTTTATATTCTGATGCCTTTTAATGATGTTACTCGTGCATATTGTCTAATTGCAAATGCGCGCTTCTCCTTCCAATGCTTTAACATAGATTTATTATCTCCTTTCCTAAATTTTTTGAGTTGAAACTAAGTCGGACTTCTAGTAAAAATTTGAGGCCTATAATTAACATTGACAAATGTTGGACATGAATTAAAATGTGTGAAAGGTCAATTTAAAGATTATTAGTTGCCAACATTTTTGTTTAAGGCGCCAAGTGGCATTCTTGGTGATTGGTAGTTCTTACTATTTCTTTTTACGTTTTCAATTTTCTCCCACCATTTTATAGAAGATTGTTACATTTGAGCTTTGCAGATTCAGGGCCTCTTTAGTTTTTTTGATATGGATGAAGACGGAAGGATCAGCAAAGATGATTTTCTCACCTGTTTACAAAAATATCCATTGCTCATAGCAGTATTTTCTCCTCGACTGTTGCATCGAGGATTGTCCATAGCTGAAGAAATGGTGGTCGAGGAGGTGGCATAGCGTATCGATTTTTTTTTATGGTTTTTCCTTGTGAATGAATTATATAGTTCAAAGAGGGTAGTCCGCATGCAGAAACTTGATATCTATCCTTAACGATTGTTATTATTTTGTCACGATGCCTTTTTCCTGAAACTGTTTTTGATTCCTTTATGTACTGTGGTTTGCTTAGTGCTTAATCGAATTGCTGTCATTTTGATGTATACATAATACTGCATTTAAGTTTACTGCCATCTAAACTTCCATGTAAATGGAGCTTTTTTTTTGGCCTTTTTTTAAACTTGTATCAGTTGGTGGCATGGTGCAGGTCTATTCTTCTTTTTCTCTTTGTTTTTTTTTTTGTTTTGTTGTTGGGGGGGTGGGGGGTAAAAGACAGCTCAACTTATAGTGAATTTCGTCTTAGTCTTTGAATTTTATTTTGCTTCAAAATGGTCCAATCAATTTTCTTTTTGTTTCAATTTTATCATTCAGTTGAAACCCTTTAGTTTTCTAATGGAATGTTTTGATTTGGAAGATCTCCATGTTGATGCCACGTCAACTTCCTGTCATCCACATCGAACATTTCGTTAGAAAAACTAAAATCTTAATTGAATGAGTAAAATTGAAACAAAAAAAGAAAAAAATTGGGTGGTCACTTTGGAACAAAAGTAAGCACAATGAGTAACACGACATGATACTTCGCTAAAAACATTTTAGCTTGATGCTATGTTTTTAACACTATTGTAGGAAATAAGTGAATGCATAGAGTCAATCAAAGAAAGGAGTTAATGAATATAGGAAAAGGTAGGGTAAGTTGTACAATTTGTCCCCTATCATTTGCAAGTGTTGAACCAATGTCTTCAACCTACCATTTATTGTACTCATATCTTTAATGTTTTAAGACATTGATACTCGTGTCTTTGCTTACGTAAAACATTTATTTACATATTAAATGGACACGTGACACTAAGAACTATCTTCTCGATTGGATACTCTTTTAGTGCAGCTATGAATGTGTCGAGTCTATCAAATACTATGCCCACATGCATTAAAGTAATAAAAATTCAACAATTAAATAGTAGAAAAACATAAATGTGGATGTCCCTAGTGGATGTTACTTGGACATGTAATAATTAAAACTATTTTCTTGATCGAATGCTCGTGCAGTTATTAAAGTGTTTTAGTCTTTCAAATACGTTGTCTACAAGCATGAAAGTGATAAAGAAGTCAACAAGTCAATGGTAGAAAACATAAACGTGAATGTTACTCGTCCATACGTTCAAATAAACGTTTTTCATTAGTTGGGGGGCATAGGTGCTATAGTTTTAAAAATTAAGAACATTTTTCAATAAATAGTAGGTTGGAGACATGAGCGCTAAACTCACAAAAGGTTGCCAACCAGTCAACCACTACCAAGATTTATCCGTGAAAGAATTCTAATTTAATTATTAAAAAAAAAAAAAAAAAAATCTTAAGGTCGAAGATAAATGTTTTTTCAAAGGTGTTGAATAGATTTATTAGTGTGAAAGCATACACGTTTAGTTTGTATGATTGCCCTCAAATCTAGCATATATAAATGACTTGGAAAAAAAAAAAAAGTAATTATTTTTGTCAAAATGATATGACTTCTCAACTAAAATAGTACGAAATTGTATTTTCAATGGGCCATTAATTTAGAGGTTTTGTGTTTTTGTTGATATCTATCTTTTTCTTGTATGTTATCATGATTATTAAGCCTTGCCTGATGCACGTTTTTAAGGAAAGAATGCATTTTAAATAGTAATGTGATGAAAAATATGTAATTAAAAATGAAGAATTTTTTTTTTGGATCTGCGTGTAATATTATTTTATTGAAAATTGTGTGGTTGAAAATGAGTATTGAAAGAATGCATTTTTTAAAAATATGGATCAAACAGAGCCTAATGTGTACGGAAGTTGGAATGTATTTCAATATTAACGTTGTACATTAATTTCACGTTTTTCATGAACGTATAATATTTCAAATATTTTCTTTCAAAATCTATTTTTAAGGTTGGAGAGAATTTAGATTCATTTAACTTTTTCAGAATTTGAGATATCTTATTGGGAATTTGACTCAAATTAAAGAAATAAAAGAAAAAAGGACGAAAATCAAGGGCAAATAAAAGTTTTCATATTTGAGGGACTAGGTTATAAAATAATATGCATATTATTGATCACATATGCACACCGTCTCATGGAAAGTTAATCAAGCCAGAAGGAAGTGAATGGAGGTCTCACTGAAGCAGAAAGAAACGGGGAGAGAGAGATAATTTGTGCATTATATTCTAGTTTTGTGTGAGATTAAGTTCAAAATTTGTTCGATCGAGTGGTTGATGATCCTACGAGTCAGACGAAATCTCATTTCGAAAGTGAGGCTATCGACATCGATTAAGCATGGAAAGCATTGTCGACTATAATTCTGATCGCCTTTCCATTAACCTAAGTATCCTTGCATGTTGGAACACATCGTTAAAATACAAAGGTCACCATCCCAGAAAAATGTTTGACGATCGCTTGCACTCCAGCGATTAAGTTAACTGCTGAAACGAAATAGAACAAGTGCAAAAGAAATGGGGTATTGTTATATGTATGAAAGAAATAAATCAATTATTGGTATTATCTCAATTTACTCTCATAGAAAGCTATAAAAATTCGTTATGTATAAAAATTTAATAACATAGTATGAAACTAGAAGGAAAATTTTACACATTATATATACATTTTTATATGTTTCTTAAGTTAGTGTTCCAATGACCTTAAACTATCGGTTCAATTAGTGATCTAAAATTTATAGAATATTTTTCATCAATACAATATTTATATTTAACGATCTAAAATTTCGAGTAAATGAATGATGCTCTTGCAAGTAATGATGAAAAAAAAAAAAAAAAAAATGAATGAATGCACTAATCAGATCATACTATAATTGCTTATTTTAGTTGTTGCTATACAAGGAAACCGAACCATATTAGGGTTTGATGAAGTTCAATATACCACGCCTAGAATGAATAAGCAAATATGAAAAGCTGACTTCTCCTTGTATAAAAGAATAATGTTATACATAAAATCTCACTTTTTTTATGAATAATTTAAAAACCACTTATAATTTTTGGTAAGTAAAGAGAAAAGAGTAGCACATAAGGGTGGTCCTCTATCCATGTACAATTGTATTTTATTGCACATTCAATCTCTAGTAATAAAAATTGTCCAAACTTTTGATACATTATCGCTTGAGCCGTGACATTCATAAAATCATGCAATACTTCAAATATTTTAGTTACACACGATGATTTAATAAAAAATTGGATAAATATACCAACTTACTATTAGAATAATATACGTTAGGACTCCTAGTTCAATTATATATGTATGTATGTATGTATGTTTTTGTTATATCATCCATCCGCCAATCTGATAACAAACACATCTAGTTACAAACCAAAACACTCATTGTTACGATTTAATACAGATTTATATAATTTTCGTTATTAAAAATTGATATGTACTTATGATAAGTGTAAGCGACCAATGAGCAATTTCTTACATTTTAAAGGTTGAAAACTAACGCTGCAATTTTTTTCATTAGACAATTAGTAACAATTGAATTTACGATTATTTGTGATTCTCACTCTTTGTGTGTGTATGTACACGCTTTTGTGAGATTGATCGCCCATCCAACCACATCTAAAATAATTATAATAATAGAAAATGTACTTAATTTATTTGTAATTAAAAGTGAAAAAGTGGTCCCCGAACCCATGTACAATTGCATACACTCTCTTAAAATTTGAACCCAAACTCCAAAAGCCAAGAGATTTGGAAATAACCTAAGCCATTTGTCCTAAAAGGCACCCCTACCCCATTTGCCGACAGGTGTCGGTATTACAACTTTTCAGTTAGGGCATCGAAATCCTATACATTTTTAAATTTTTTTTAATATAATATATTTTTTTATATTTCTTTTTTCGCGAGAATCAATTCACAACCCACTTATTTTTCTGCCACGTGACCACTTTGAACCAATTGGGTGTGGTTAACACTTGCTTTGTTTCTTGGTATCAATCAAGAACTTCTTGGAGCCCTAATTTTGGGTATAAATTAGATGGATTCTTGGAGCCCCATTTTGTGAATAAATTAGATGGATGAGAATATAAATGTTTAATAGTACTTGGTAAGTGTTTACCACGCGAGTTTATATAGCGCGTAATCGATATTAATTTTATATCTTTAATCATTACGCGTATATGTATGTGTGATCTCTTAGATAGCAACTTTATACCGTTAGTCATTAATGTGGACCATCATACTGTGATTAATGGATTCCACGCCACGCGCAATCAAATTTCAACTATTTAATCATGTATATATAAATACATCATTTCTCTTTATAGAAATGAGAGTCGAAACATAACAGCTAATTAAAAGTTTATTTAAGTGGTGAAGCTTTGGAAAATTGATTTAAGATTGTGTTCAACCAAGAAATAGTTGAAGTGGCTACCTCATGGAGAGACCCAAAAAGGGAAAAAATTACAAAGAATTAAAATTTTCAAACATCAAAATAAGTGTGAGAGAGAATATTTACACGATCATCCTTATTAGGGTATTATAGCATTTCCACACAATTGATAGATGAGTCCAATAAGGGAAAATTCACGTTTGATTCAACTAAAAATTTAAATTAAAATTTAAGTCAAAGTCAATGATTAGTTTTAATCACTAATTTCACGGGATCCACAATTTTTCAACCATATATTCTATCAACTTTTATAAAAAATAACTAAGAATCTGATTTTTATCAAAACCAAATAGAAACGAGGTGTATTTCCATATTCTAGTCAAGCTCATTGTTTATAATCTTTCACATGAAGTCAGCCGACGGCAATAATAAAATATAGAAACAGATTTTAGTAATGTACTAAAGATATTTTGTCAATACAATTCACAAAAAAATATAAAATAAGAACGTTTTGATACTTGTTGCCTCTCCTCCTCCCTTGACGGTGGTGTAAACGGCTTAAACCTGCAAATAAGAACCAGACTTTTCTCTAATGTGACCTCTTCGGTGTGAGAAGTAGTAGGAGAAGAAGATTTAGAATATTTTGTATGTAACAATTGCCACGGTTGAAGAGTTCTCATCTGAGCCCAGTAAGTGTATGTATGCCTTCCTTTCCTAAAAAAATCATTAGTTAATGTAGGGACGTTTGTGTACGAAAGTAGTATGTGAACCAATCAGGAGGTGTTGGTTATATCAGTCATAAATATTGGAAACAAACTTCTTCCAATGTAATTTGGATAGACAACTACACGTGTCCACCAAATGGATTGCATCAACTAAGGACATCTAGTGACTACCAGTAAATTGGTTGAAAATGAGAAGTCATTCGGTCGATCGATCGATCGATCAATCCATTTGGTGGACATGTGTAGTTGTCTATCCAAATTACCTTGGAAGAAGTTTGTATATATTATTGTCTCACTTTAATAAATGGGAGGCAATAAAATGAACTATCAATAATTTAGAAAAAAAATTAAACGTGTAGTAAAGGAGCAAGGGCTCCGCTCCGTCTTAAACGGGTGACGGGACATGTAGTCATGGCAATGGGCTGAGCCTTTAACCCACGAGCTCGTGGCTCGTTTGCTCGTGAACTCAGGAGCCGAGCCGTGAGCCCACGAGTTTTTTTTATTTTTACTTTTTCACGTTTTTTTAAATTTTTTTTAATTATTCTCGGGCTCGTCATTTGACGAGAGGCTCGTGGCTCGTGTTTTAACGAGCCGAGTGATCGAGCCACTCGACTCGTTTGACATCACTAGGGACATGTACGAGACGAAAAATTACCCGATGGGATAGGGGGTGAGGGAGGTTACCCCTACCCTACCCTTCCCGTTGCCATCCCTACGACCAATCGGATTTCTCTTTCGATCTTATGGACCAATTCTATTCATGTAATTCCTATCTTCAGTTTACCTTCAAATTTACATTGGTCATTACTTCTAGTAGTGGTTCTTTTGAGAAGGTCGAGTGAGGAATCTATCGGTTCTTCTAATGAGTCAAATTCGAGATCCAATGATCGATCGAGCGACGACACACTTGATTACTATTTTTAGGGAGAATTTCTACAACGAGCCTTTAGTTAGGAGTTCGCCTGCTTTTGTTACAAGCTCGTCGATCAATTTACTTCCTCTTAATGTGCTAGTCAAGCGATCACCTATAGGGGAGGTGGTCACTTTAGATCTTCCTAATGTACAAAGAATAAAACTGATTACATCCCTAAAAGAAGTATAACATTTTTCAACTACATTCATCGTGCGTCTACCCCTATAGTGTATTTCAGATTCAAACGCCCATGAGGTAGCCGTATGTACATAGGGATAGTATGTCGACAGGGCTTAGATTTCCTATTCATTATTCATTTCATTAATCCTTTACAGTTTGAGTTTCAAAAATATCAAACGAATCTAATCTTATCGTTATAACAACAATAAAACGAAATTAATTGGACATAGAAAATCTAGCTAAATTAAAAATGATACATGTAACTGGAAATGAAAAACTCGAAATCAAATTAACCAAAATTTTACTAAAAATAGATAAAGAAATCAATAACTATATTTTTTATTTTTTATTTTTGGGTTCATATGAGGAAAGAGTCGAAAGAAGTAGTAACCTATGAAAATGGCAAAGGACAATGGCGGCCCCCATGTGTAATCAATTCTGTCCCCTCGTCCATCCCAACACCCTAATGAGTTGTCGATCTCTCATACGAGTACTAAGATGTTGCTGTGGATCCAACTTGTACGGACATCTCAAGTTTTTACCAAGATTTTAGGCTATATCCCAAATGTATGTGTCTGTCCCTTTCTCTCTCTAACATTATTGTTGGGGGTGGCTTTTTTATATGTTCCATTTTCCTTTTGCGTTACAAACTTATTTTTCATCTTTGTTTGTTTTGTGGGGTTTTACCAAAACTAGCAAAGAATTAGGTTTTTTCAACCAAAATATTACTGTGTTCTTTCTTTTTCCTTGGTGGGGTTAGCTAAAAAGTGAAAGCAAGAAATAATACCTATGAATAAGGGGAAGAAAAAAAAAAAAAAAAGCGTGTGTGAGAGAGAGAGAGAGATAGATAGAGACCGTATTAAGTCTTCGGAGTCTTCGGCTTATGATGATAAAACCCAAAAATGGAGACTGAGAATCAATCAATCACTTGCACAGTTGCACCATCTTCTGTTATACCTTTGGGATTTTCTTGAATTTTTTCCTTTTATTTCTCTCTCACTCTCACATACACACACTTCATATTTGTGTCTACCCTTTTTTAGGCTCTATGCCCCTCACACCTCCAACCAAAAGGTTCTCTGAGATTTTTCCAAATTTATAGACCATCCATCCCTTTTTATCACGCTGCAAAGTCTTGCTTTTTCTTCTTTCATTTTCACATTCACAAATTTGGCAAATCTTTCAAAAACTTGCTCCGCAGGTTAAGAACTATAAATTCTTCCTTTTAGTTCATCTTCATCTCATAGATATTATTTCTCATAATAAAAACATTTATGACATATTTGATAGGAAGGATTAGAAAGAAAAGAATTTCGAGATCTCGATCGTTTCGTCGGGTCTATTACTGCATACCAATTTTGCACTTACGCCTCTCTATTCAAGAATTTTGATTTTGTGCATCATTTTTTTTTTTTTTTATATAGTTCTCTTGATTTTACCAGGTGTGTGAAAATGGTGAGAGGAAAAACTCAGCTGAGGCGTATAGAAAACGCCACCAGCAGGCAAGTGACCTTTTCCAAGAGAAGAAATGGGCTGCTGAAGAAAGCATTTGAGCTTTCAGTTCTTTGTGATGCTGAGGTTGCACTGATTATCTTTTCTCCCAGAGGCAAACTCTATGAATTTTCCAGTTCAAGGTAAGATCTATGTGTTTTTGGTAATTAAATTCACAAAAAATGCTATTTTTTATGCTGTTTTGGAATTAATGATTCAGTTTCTTTGTGGGTTTTAAAAAATGACCAAACTTGTTGAAGTCTGAATCAGATCTTATAGATTATCCACCTACAAACTCTTTTTAGAGATATAATTTGCTCATTTCTGGCTGATCAAGATGATATTTTCTTTATTGTTCGTTGTTAGGGTTACAAATTTTTCTAACCAAAAAGAAATATTTTCCATATGGGGTTATATTCTACTTAATAAATTCAAATGCTTGATCGATGCCTCTTATTTTGTGCTGTTCAATATTAGAATTAAGCTTACACTGATGTGGGATTTTGTTACTGTCTCTTATATAAAAAGGCAACCAACGGAGCCTTTCTTCGAATTAAATTTGAAGCCAGTTATGTGAATACTTGTTTATAACTACGTTATACAACGAGAAAGTAACCGTTTGGGAGTATACTCTTGTTACTAAGGTCTGAATCTCAGTGTCCTACAAGAAAACTACAGAAAACAATCAATTATTTTTGTGTACTTAAAATGAGTCATTTCATGTGATTTTGGGCTTAATTTCTTTTCATAAAAAATAAGTGACGTCCCTAGAGTCCCAAATTTCAGGTGTTTTGACTCCTTGAAGTCTCAATCTCCCTTTTAATTGTGCCCCTTATCTCGTAAGATTATGCTTAATTCTATACGTTAAAATTTGGGGTTTCATCTTAAAAGGTCAACTTTATTAAGAGTAGTGGTCCAAATTCTTATAAAATGGTCTATATTTTCATTTTTATTCGATATGAGATTTTATTCCTTAACACTGTCCTTATTTCCTCTTTTTTTTTTCAAAATATATTTTTCTCTATTTTTTTCAACTATACATTCTTCAATAAAATAATATTACATGTAAATTCAAAAAAATTTCCTTATTTTTTAACCACACATTTTTCATCAATTTACTATACCAAAATACATTCTCAACAAAAAATGGGGCTCAAACAAAGTCCTAGATTTTTGAGAATTAGAAACCTAATTCTATACAATCATGAGCAATAAAATCACAATGAGGAAATAAAGACACAAAAAAACACACAAGATTTATAGAGTTTCACGTCAGTGTAAAAATACGTCCTCATTCATCGGTATAATAATTCAATACGATAAAAAGAAAAATTGAACACCCTGTTTTCTCAGACTTCGTAATTAAGCTCCACAATTTAACATAATTGACCCTTTTTTTTTGTGGAACTCGTTTTAGCAAACCCGTGACATCTTTAGTATGATTCCCCTTGGTGCTCAATAATGAAGTCAAAAGAAAAAAAATTGTACTCTTGATGTTTAAAACTATGTGGCATGGTAAGTTTAAAGTTGAATTGAAAAGCAATAAGCATGGAAGCCAGTTGGATTATTGTACTTGGTTTTGTATTGTCTGTCTTTGTTCAAGAGACCATGCTCCACAGTTGCTCCCCTTCTATGATGCCTAGAGAATCTTTTCCGCAGAAATGCTTGTACGGATTTTCATCCATAATGCTGCAGATCTCACTAATCACTATGTAAACTCAAATTTATTTTGGTGAAGGAAGTAAAGAATATGAATATCCCATTAAAAATCACTATTTTTTTCCCCTTTTCTTCACCAACTTTTTGGAGAGAATATATTCCTCTTGCTAAACTTGCTGTATACTTGGCCCATGTTCAATAGAGATTAAAATCAGATTTTTAGTAGATTTTGATAAAAATTGAATGAAATGTGTTGTTGAAAAATTGTAAATTCTAGAAAATATGTGATTAAAATTAAATGTGACTTTGACTTAAAGTAAAATGTAAATTTTAATCTCTACCAAATGAAGACTTAATCCATCAGAAATGTTTTGTTGTCGGTCTCGTTTTTTATAAAGACAAAATTTAGTAACGAAGTCATGTCTATAGTTGCAAATTTGAAAAATAAAAAGATAAAACTCTTCCTCGACGTCTAATTCAATTTACTCTTGTCTAATCACGAATGAATATTTTTCAACTTGAAAAATGAAAAGATAGTACCCTTTCTCAGTGTTTAGATTTCATTTTATTCTTATCTAATCTCGTCCATCGTTTCAACTTGAAAAATGGGAAGATAACGGATAACTCTCATATTAGTGTCTACATCAAAATTTACTCTTAACTCATCCTTCTCAAATATGTTTGCATTAGATCTCATTTTTGACTTGAAAAATGAAGAGATAAAACCCTTCCTCAGGTGATATACTTTCTATGGAGTGCAATTACGGCGTTTTCTATACAACGTACTTTGCACGCCGTAAAAAGTGGTTCATAAGTGGAAAAGTGAACAACTTTTTATGGTATTGCTTTATACAGCGTACGGTAAAACGCCGTAAAGAGTTTTTACGGTATACAATGCATGTTATAAAAAATAAACTTTGTTGTAGTAATGCTTTTATGCATGCACCAAAAGTAGGACAGGTAATTTTTTTTGTTGATCTCTTCACTTTTTTTACTATTTAATAGGTCCAACTTTTTGTAATTTTAAGCTACGTGACTGTTTGCTCCAAAGAGAAAAACAGGTACCAGAAAATGAAATTGAAAAACTCCTCCAATAAAAACAATAAACTTTTGGTTTGATATTATTTCAGGGTTTTTGTCCAGACACATTGTAATTTTTGAAAAGTTCTTTACTTCTTTTTTTGAAAGAATTTTGTGAAATGAAAATAATAAACATATTCTCCCAGTATGCATAAATATATGTCGAAAAACTTCAGAAATATTTGATGTGATTATTAAACAGACCCTTCTATTTAGTATGCATAGATGAATAATATCAGCTAGATCAACTTGATTTTATATGCAATTAAATACATGCATTCTAGGCTAACATACTTGATTGGATTCATGACATCTATTATATATACAACAGACAGATTAATGATTTCTTCTTTAAAATTTATTAATGTAAGCATTTATAGAAGAGTACCAATGTTCAAGAATCTCATGATCACAAATTTTAGATTAATTTCGAACGTTACGTTAATCTCTAAGAGCCTGTTTGAGCCCAAATTATATTTTTTTAACAAAAATGCATTTTTGAATAGTGATTTGATGGAGAATGTATGGTTAAAAAAAAAAAAAAAATTTTGATTTTGCATATAATATTATTTTATTGAAAAATATGTAGTTGAAAATAAAAAAGAGAAAAATATATTTTTAAAGTAATGCATATCAAACATGGTGTTAGCAAAATATGCTCCTCTCTGTTTGTTGAACCAAATATGTATAGCCCGTGAAGGGCCTTTTGTGCATTTTTCAAATTGCCAAGAACCCTAAATCCTAGACCGTGAGCAAATTTTCGCAATTTTTCTTCAGACAATTCAATTGAAGAAGGATTGACGTAACTGCAGTTTTTCATGATAATGACTCTGTATATATGCAAAAGATTAGTCCTTTTCTCTTCCGAGAACCCTTCACTTTTCGCCAAACCCCATTTTTCATTCTCATTTTCTCTCCTTTTCTTCTCTTCCTCGACCAAAAAGCAAGCGAAAAATGCTCCTGCGGTGTCTGATTTCCTACTACACAAACACCAGTTTTCTCCTGAAACGGCTTCACAAGTTGCATCTGTTTTAAACCGTGTAAAGGATCTAGAAAAATCTGATTCAATATTACAGTTCCTCAAAGAGAGTGGTTTTTCAAAGACCCAGTTGGAGAAAGTTGTGAAAACTCGGCCTGGGCTTCTCTCTGCAAGTATTGACAACACCATCAAGCCAAAAATCAAGATTTTCCAAGATTTGGGTTTTTTTGCTAATGACATTGCTGAGATAATCTCAAATGATCCAGCGATGTTGTATCGAAGTGCAGATAAAAGGGTCACACCTTCATTATCAGTGTTGAAGAGCTTGTTGGGATCCAGTGCGGAGGTAGCTAAGGTTTTAAAGATTTCTGGGTGGTTTTTGAAAAATGATTTGGAGAAGACTATGGTACCCAATATTGAATTCACAAAGAGCTGTGGTGTAGGGATGGAGCAAATTATAATGCATATATATAATTTTCCAAGGTTTCTTTTGCATAGTCCTGAAAGTATAAAAAAATTTGTCAAAACTGTGGACGAGATGGGGGTTTGTAGAAGTTCCAAAATGTTTATTTATGCTGTTCGAGTAGTTAGTTCAATGAGCGACCAGAATCTGGAAATCAAGTTAATGCTTTTCAGGGATTTGGGATTTTCAGAATATGAGATTTTAGAAATGTTTAGGAAGGCCCCTCAGGTGTTTGCTGTGTCGGAGAGGAAGCTGAAGAAGGTAATGGAGGTTTTGCTTGCTACAGGGAAGTATGATGTTTCATGTATTGTTAACAGTCCAACATCATTTATTTGCAGTGTTGAAAAGAAGCTTAAGCCTAGGATGCAAGTTTTGGCAATTTTGAAGAGTAGGAATTTGATTGAAAAGTGGCCCAGTCTTGCAACAATTACTAAAATGTCAGACATTAAGTTTTTTGAGAAATTTGTTAACCCTTTTTTAAATGAAGTCGGAGAAGTATACTTGGCAAACAATGCAATCACAGTCAAAAGAGGCAGGGAACTTCTATCATCTGCTTAAAGAAATTGGATAGAGTCACAAGATCGGATTAAGAAGGAGCTGCAGAATGAGAGCCAAAGTAAAATTTTCTAACCTCTTTTGACATGAATCCTCTAATACATTTTGTTGGATAGTCTGAAGTAGCAGTAAACTGAATAATATTTAGAAAAAGGATTTATGTGGCGACCACAAAATTATGGAGTGTAAAGCTTAGTTTGTTGTCATTGATACCAATGATCTATTTGTTAAAGTTGTCACCCTATGGAACCAATTAAAACGAAACAGGTACTTTGTCTATTAACATTTTTCCATGTATCCATTTTTGTATTTCTGGTTTCAATCCATAATTTTTCATACTGTCTAACAAAATGAATTATGAAAACTTTCTAGCTTGTTTGAAGCTAAGATATCATAGTTTCGTCAATGTAATTATGTTATGCAAATGCCCATGTATAGAAGAAACCCATGTATAGAAGAAACTTGATATCTTGATGATTGATGAGGCCTCCTTGAATGATGCTTTAAGCAGTAGTATGCTTCCTATATTTAACTTCTGGTTTGGTTCATTTTAGGAGTCTGATAATGCTTCCTCAGAACTGTAGAATTGCTGCTGGAGTCTTGTCATCATACCCCTTTTCTTCAAGTCTCTAGCACTAAGTGGTGTTATAGCAATAAGAGCCGTCTTCTCTTGGTCTCTTAGGTTTCTTCGTGCACCCGAGCTTAGGGGAATCTCATTTGGATTAAGCATTAAGAATTCTATGATGAGATTGAACTTGAATGAACAATGATTGGTTTGCAAGTAACTAGTTCACATCTCTATGCTATAGGAATTTCATTTCAAATCTGGAATCCAAATTGTTAGAAATATAACAAGAAGACCAGGCAGGTATGGCATGATTGGATCGCTTAGTCTAATTGTGCCCTAACAGAATTAGTTGCATAATTCTAGGGCAAATCATTGAGACTAGACATACAAAGTAGGAAATGGGAGAGTAAGTAGCTTTGGCTAAAGACAATTTTCATATTCTACCACCAACAACAAAATACACAAATTGCCTAAATAGCAAGGATAACAGGTTAAGAACTGGGGGAATGTGGGAGAGGCAGAGTGGTAAACTACTGATTTTCTGAGTACTTCAATAATCTCAGTTGTTCATATTTAGATCTACAATTTAGCAGTTGAGAAAATATTTTGTTACAGGAGCTAGCAGTAGTATGAAGAAGACAGGGTGGAGGTGATGAACCTCGAGTATATTGGACAAAATTCGCCTTCAGTTATTAACTCAATAACTCCCAATTATCCTCATTTCATCTCATCATTTTCCCTCCAAATTCACTGTAAAATCTTAGTATTTTTTTTTTGTGAAAATAGCATCTTCTTCCCCTTTTCATTTTCAATTTTAGGTCCTCAAAATTAGAGATGACAATGTGGCGGGTATGAGACGGGGCGACTATTTCAACTCTCGTCCCGTCGAGAATTTTTATTACATTGTCCCATCACCATACTCGATTAAAGTGGGACAGGGTTGGTTCGGGGGCGGCGTGGGGCTGGTCCCTTGACACAATTATAGTTCCAATTATTTTTTATTTATTTTATTTTTTATGTCTTTAGTAAGTAAATATTATTTCCGGATCTGATGAAATATGATGAACCGTCTTGAATATATAACCATTTCTTTATTTTACAATCGTCTGGAAGGAACAAAAGAAAGAACTCGTTGTTTTTTCGACAATTTCTAATCTCTAGTGGACCTCTTAGTAAGATTCAAAGATGAAGTTCTGACCATTTATTAGAGAAAAAAAAATAGATCTTGTAGAATTCCCAATAAATTTAGTGGATTTCATGATCTAATGTTTGTTGCACATATTTGAGAACTCTTTTCCAACTTTCTAATCATATAGTTTTGGTGTTGCTATTGAGATTTGGCCTTGTTTCGGAAGATTTCTCATGTAGCTTCTATAAATTGCTGCATCAAATCTTTGCTACAATCTTCTTTGCTTCCATTAGAGTAATGCTTGACACAGCTTCATTCATCTTTGACTTTATGTACATATTCTAAGCATATTTCTTTTTGCAAAATCACAGTCTTCTTATTCTTTTGTTGCACTTCATTTCAAATAAAATAATACAAAAAATTCATGTATGTATTCTCTAACTCTTTTACTATTGATGTCTTGAATTCATCATGCATGCGTTGTTGTTTCTTATGAAAGTGAGATTATCAACAATCAACAAAACTAAAATTTTACTGTCCCAATGTTCCTTGTTGTCGACCTTATAAACATCTTTTTGTAAACATTCTTTAAGAGAATTCGACTATACGAGTCACTTGGAGCTTGCTTCACTTTTTACAATGCTTTCTTTCATTGGGAAACCTTATCTTCATGTTTCTTCTCATCACCAAGGGGATACTCCATACATTTCTTCCTCTATAAACCCATTTAATTAGAAATATTGATTTCACATCGATTTGATGGACTTTTACATTGGTAATGAGCTATTATGACATTAATTAATTGGACTCAAATAACTTTTGAGTCAATCCCTTGCTTATGCTATTACCCTTTCACAACTACCATTACTTTACTAATATCAACTTCTTCTTCAGAATTCATTTTTTTTTATAAACCCTTTCACACTGAGTTTTGATGGAGATGCTATATTATATGGAAAACTTTCCAATTTAGATACTTATTTAGGAAATTAATGTAATCAGAGTTTTATTCTGTAGATTTTAGTATTTTGTCGGTTATTTTCTACGTAAATTATATTATTTTATACCTTATATAAAGGAAGCATATGCATTGTAATAGTTAAACTTATTCTTGAAGGGTTATGCTATGGGTACATAGCTCATAACCAAGCGTTCTCCAATAGGGAGCCTCCATATGTCCATTATGGACACCATTATGGGAAATACTATGTATACAAAGCATTTTCCTTGAATTAATTCATATTTTCTCCCTCCTCTCTATTTTCTCTCCTCCTCTTTCCATTCCTTATACAAGTCTCGTTCTTGTTTATTGCATCCAAATCATCTTTTCATTGGAAAGTTCAGTTTGGTATCTTATTTCCTTGGATCGTATCAATCTCTTGATTACCATTTTTGTAGAGGCTAATGATGATCTAGTTTGTTGTAGATTTTCATGCATATTTTTCTTTCATTGCATCTCATTTCCTAGTTAAACTCGCCCTCTCTTTAATTCATTCTCAAAAGTCTCTTAACTATTGAAGTCTCGTTTCTTTAGTTGACCAATTCGTTATAGTTTTCTGCATTTTAATTATAAAAAAAATTGTGCTGATTACTTTCATCCAACATGAAACTTCGTCAGCACAAGGCAGACAATAGAGCGTTACCAAAGGCATACGAAAGATAATCATGCTGAAAATCCTCCGGATGAACAAAATATGCAGGTTGTCTCCATTTAATTTTCTCGAATATTTTTAAGGATATATGGCTTGTTTTTTGCTAGCTTATTATTACTCTAATTAACTAGCCGAAACTTGAAAGGTTTTGGTCACTCTATTTATTTGGAATTGCAGCAGTTAAAGCATGAAACGGCAAGTATGAAGAAGAAGCTAGAGCTTCTTGAAATTTCTAAACGGTTTGTACATCTCGATTTTTTCTCATGTTTGGCTAAGCTTAAAAGATTAATAGTGTCCAAAAATGTAAGATGTAATGAGAATCCAAAATAGAAGCACCTTTGAAGAAACTTAAAAGGTGTTTGTCGAAAAAAGCTACTTAAAAGCAACTTTTAGGCTTAACCAAACATTCTGAACTGCCAACGGTGTTGAATGATTCTAAACAATTACCATTGATGCATTAGGAGACTCTTGGGGGAAGGTTTGGGACCATGTTCCATTCAAGAACTACAACAGCTAGAACAGCAGTTGGAGCGAAGTGTCGGGATCATTCGTGCAAGAAAGGTATTTTTGAAAACTTAAGTGGTTTGTGTTTGTAATGAATTTAATTGACATAATCTGATTATTTTCTTTGTTGATATTTTTTTTTGAAGATGCAAATTTTCAGACAACAAATTGAGGATCTAAAAGAAAAGGTAAAATCCTCGAAGAAAAATACAATCACCTGGTTCTTACCCTTTTAGGTTTGACAAATGAGAAATAGGGCTATCATTTAACTTGGAAAAACCCGAATAAAAATATTTAAAAGCATATTATGCACAAGGGAGGATACACCAAAACTGACATGGTCGATATGTTGTAGTTTGT